>PVKM010044603.1:0-12186 GCA_004027735.1 Carollia perspicillata | reverse complement strand
GACTGTACAGCAAAGAGCCTATAATTAACAACACTGTATTGTATACTTAAAATTCTGCTCAGAGGGCAGATGTTGAGTGTTCTATAATCATACTAATAGGCAGGAGGGTGGAGGAGGCTTCCGCGCGCAGTGGGTGTCTTTGCGCGTTGATGTGGTGAGGGTTTCACAGATGTGTGCTTTCACCCCCAAACTCATCAGGTTGACTACATTAATTTTGTACAACCTTTTTAGTGTCAATAAGAGCTCAGTAAAGAGGCTTTTTTGAAAAAAAAAAAAAGTGTACCAATTTTAGCAGAGTTTGAAGAACATTAAAAAATATATAACTCATTGATATGTGTGTTACCTGCCGCGACGACCTAGCCAGGGCAGCAGGGACCAGAGCGCGTCAAGACGGGTCTGCGAGCTGTCCACTGTGCTTTCAGAAGCACCAGACTGGCCGTCTTCCATGAGCTCAGGGTGGAGTTAGAGACAGCGCCTTGGCTCACGACCTGTCTGTGTCCCAGGACCGGTGGGCGGGGGTGGTGGGCAACTGAGCGGGCCCACACAAAAGTGCCTGGCCCACACGGACACTCAGCGGGCAGAGAACGGCGGGCATCTCACATGCGGGCATCTTCCCATTCGACGGCCAGGTCGCCTGCAATGCGGAATGGTCAATGGTTTCTTGGTTCTTACACAATACTTTTATTTTTGAAATTGTGTGTTTCCTGCATTTCCCTCCCCACTCCTTCACTGATTTTTGAGGAACAGAATGAGGAGAATGCAAGGTAATTCACGGTAGTCCTCTTCCATATAACTTTTCAGATATTGCTTTCCCCAGGGAATTTTTTTATCCAGCAGGGGACATCGGCTCCACCCAGTATGAGCTCCGCCCGCCCCGTGGAAGCAGACAGTGTCACCAGCGGGCGCGAGAGCGGCTTTGTCGCAGTGGCTTGAACTGCTGGCTGGCTGATCGCATGAAGGTTCGGTAATTAATTTTCATACTGCCTCTTAAAAACTTGTTGTGACACTTGGAAAGCTAATCTTTAAAATATCAGACATTAAAAATGCATTGAATTCTTCCTTCAATTTCCTCAAGGTTTCAACTCTGGATTAAAATCAGCTTCATGTGATTCATATGATAATGCACCTTGTTTTAATTTTAATTTTTAAGGTGGTACAGATAATTCTTTTGGTGTTGCTGCTGTTGTTTTAACCCTCATCCAAGGATGTGTATTAATTTTAGAGACAGAGGAAGGGGAAGAGAGAGAGAAGCATCTATGTGAGAGAGAAACACTGATCAGTTGCCTTCCGTATACGCCCCAACCAAGAATGGAACCCACAACCTAGGCGTGTGTCCTGACCAGGGATTGAACCTGCAATCTTTCGGTGCATGGGACGACACTCCAGTCGACTGAGTACCCAGCCAGGGCAGACCAAATGATTCTTTTTCAGGTGTCGCAATGGCACTATGCCATAATTCTCTTGCTAAACTGAACATGGACAGTTTTCTAGCTCATGTTATAAAACTAGCTTAGTGTAAAATAAAATACTTGTCTATGAAGTTCGTGTCATTTTATATTTGGTACAGATGACAAATTTTGCTTTGTAAAATGTTGTCCATCTCTTACTGTTGAATAGGCACATTTGTCGATTGCTTTCAATTAACCTAAGTGTACCCTTTAGAAATGAGGTTGCCTATGTTGAGAATGTGGATGTTGAGTCTAGAAGCGGAGGTTTCAAAACCTTGGAAAGGCAATGAAATTTCGTTTAATTGCCATGGCTGGTGTGGTTCAGTGGGTTGGGTGTTATCCTGAAAACTGAAAGTTCACCAGTTCAATTTCTGGTCAGGGCACGTGCCTGGGTTGTGGGCCAGGTCTCCTTTCTTTTTCCCTGCCTTCCCCTCTCTCTAAAACTTTAAAAGAAAAATCTTTAAAAAATTCATGTAATTACATTTCTACAGAATCCTGATTAGATTTTCATATAAACTTAACAATTTTGGAACGTACAAGGCCTGAAAGAGACAAAGATTATATGGATTGAGCCAGAGATTAAGCAGCAAATAAATAAAATTTACATGTGCCCCAAAATATGAATTCCGATCTCACCTTTGCAGATACAGCTTGTTTTAAAACTATTCCTATGGCAGCTGTTATTGATTCTTTCCTCCTGGGCTGGGGGAGCCTGTGGCCTGCCTGCAGGCTCCGAGAAGGAAGGTTACCAGCGTTCTCCATCTCCTGTGTCGGGGCGCCCCTGAATTTCAGCAGGCCCACAGCCCCGGGAGGGCGGGTGTGGAGGAAGAGCAAACCCAAGCAGCACAGGTCTTGTGGGTTGGAATTCGCTGCCTCCTGTGCCTCTCCCAGCAACTGTGTGTCCGTGCAGAGAGTGTCTGTGCTGCCAGCTCCGGTCGGTGGGCCCGGCTAGTGCCGCCATCCCCAAGGCAGAGAGTATGGAGTCAGGTGAGGGAAGGCAGACGTCGGCTCCACACTGGGACCGAGATGGGCATGCGGGCCAGCACGCTGCCTCATCACACACTATGGGTCTTTTTGTGACCTGCAAGGTTTACAGTCAGATTTTAGAGCAGTCCTTCTACGCCTTCTTCCTCTCACAGATAAGAAAATATTTCAGGGGATTGGGAAAGGAGCAGGAGCAGAGCCCCAGGCCAGAGTCTAGGTTCAGCACCTCCATTTCTCTGTAATTTGGGGGAGACACACGGGAGTGCCCTGGCGGAGGCTCGCTCTCCATGTGCTCTCCTCTGCCTGGAGCTCAGGGTCTGCCCTCCCAGGGGCTCTGGTAGGGTGGCCACGGGGCCCAGCCCCACCTCAGAGAAGGCATCAGCTGTCTCCCACGCTAGGGGCAGGGGAGAAGAAACAGTAGAGAAATCCACGGATCCCAGTTTGAACACATTTGGGGTAAAAGTATTAGGGCGGTTGTAAAATTAAATGCAAAATGAAGGCTGCCCTGACCATCTGAAGGGTCTCCCTTCCACCCGCCATCCTATGTTTTCTCTTCCATCAACTAGAGACAGTGGAGTAAGGCCTTTGCCAGAATCCAACCTGGCCCTGAGGGGGTGCCCTTCATCCCAGGGGGTATCCACCTCTTTGGGCTTTTCAATTGGGGATTAAGTAAAGTTAGGTAGTATCCTAGATATGGGATTAGATCTATAGAATGGTCACCCAGGAAACTTCCCAGAGCAAGGGGCATGGGGTCGGCTTTATTCCCCATGGGTCAGGCCCCTGGGGCTGAAGGCCACTCAAAGGGCTGTGGAAGAGGTGCCAGTGTGCACAGGACACTGTCCCCGGAGAATCACATCAGCCTTCACAGTGCCCCAGTTTTCGTGAGCTGGCTACAGTGTGTGTGACGTGTCCTCCCCACAGCCTGGCAGCAGGCACCTCGCCCTGGGGGAGGGCGGAACCCCCCCACAGGGCCACCCCTCCCGCTCAGGGCTGGGAGAGACCCATGTCACCTAGTGTGCTCCATGCCACACCATCTCAGGCCCCCTTCTGCCACTGGGCCACGGCCCAGACCCTCCATCTTGCCCCATCCATGCTTTTCCTTCTAGAGCATCACGGGTGGAAGTCACGTCCTCAAGCTGGTTGTGAGATAAATAAGCCGAGCCACTCGTCCTGGGCTTGGTCGGTGCCTGCAGTTGGGGAAACCTGTCTGACGTCCAGAGCTCTCGCTTCCTGTCTGCACCACCTCAGGGAAGTCACTTCGTGTCTCCACGCCTGAGTGCCCTCATCTGTGAGATGCGCCTGCCGAGCTCTCGGGCGCACAGCCGCATCTGGTAGGGCTCCAAGAGTGGAGCTGTTTTTATTTTTGCAAATAAAAATTCTCCTGAGTGTCAGCATAAGTATCTCCTAACCTAAAAAAGTCAGAAACTATTTGTTTGCCCAAATGGGTAAACGTAGCCTAGAGAGGCAAAGGGAAATATCGTGAATCATACCTGGAGGAAATGCAGCGGGTTGGCCCGTGTCTCCCGCGCTGTCCAGCTCGGGGCTCTGTCTAAGGCTGAGCTGGGGCACCTGGCAGATGTCAGCAGGACTCTTTGCAACAGTAGGGTCAAAGTTCTAGCTCATTGCTGACACTCAGAAAATTCGCAAAAGCTCAGAGGAGGATGCAAGGATCTCCAGTTCTTCGTCTCGTTGGTAACCACTTGAAGTTGTGACGTATTTTCCCCCATTACTTATGAATGCTTCTCTAAAACCTCAGATCCCACTCTTAGAAGTGATGATAGTTAACCCTCGTAGGGCCAGAGAAAGTGTTTAGTGCTCACTCGCATTCTGTCTTACAATGTTTTAAACAACATGCACTTAATGTCCAGCGAACGCATTTCTACAGGCGGGCATGGCATCCTTTAACCACATCCTTTGTAATAACTCTGTAGAATTATGTCAAATGGAAATACTGTCATTTATTTCACCAATTCTTTCTCTTGACTCCCCAGACCATTCTCAATTTTATTACTGGAAACATGTGTCAACGAATAGTCCCATACACATGCTTGCCCACACCATGATTCTTCTTTAGAAAACCAAGAAGAGGAGCTATTGTAGCAAAGTTCTAAACTGCCTGCCAGATAACAGTTCACAACCCTACCAGCAATGCATGCAGATGTGTCCGTAGACTGATTCCATTCTAGATACATGCGCACAGGGGAGGGACGCCAGAATGACCGATGATTCTGCTGAGGAAATGGCTTCCCTCACGGGCCCCACCCCAATGGGAGCTGCTGGCGGCTGCCTGTCAACCGAGAGCACGAGGAGAGGAGAGACCAGTGCCATACCAGACCCCAGGCACACCCAAAGGAGAGCTGAGACCTGCCTCTCCTCGTGTCTCTGCACCAGCCGTGCTTCTGTAGTTCGCTGTGCTCGCTGCATTTGAAAACGGCTGTAGACAAACCAGAATGAAGTCCACGTTAAAGGTGATTAAAGGTCGGAACATAGTCAGTGAGGAAAGATGAAAGGAACTGGGTTATTTGTCCTGAAGAAAAGGAGGCCAGTTAGTGACCTAATTACTCTCTTAAAGTCACAAAGAACTTGAAAGAGAACGTGTTTTTCTTCCTTAGTATTCATGGAGTACTGAGTAAGTACAGATCACATCAAAACAGGATTTTTCCAGGTGAAGACTGGAAATGGTTTGCATGCATTTTCTCGTTTCATCTAATAGCCACCTTTTAATGCAGGTGTCATCTTCAGTTTACACCAGGGAGCTGAAACGGATAGACGACTTGCCTTGTAGAGGCCCCACGGCTCTCTGACACCCCCATCCCCTGAAGACCTAGCGCTGTGCCTGGGAAAGCGTTTGTGCCTGTAAAGACCTATTTATCGACTAGCGATGAAAGGTGGTAGAACTACGACTTGAACCCAGATCGGCTGGACCCCATGCCCATGCTCTTAACCTCTGGGAGACACTGTCGCGATGCAGGGTCACCACCTGACGGGTTGTGCAGCTTTGGTGTAACCCAGGTGTGGGCTGTTCCCTCACGGACGGGACATAACTCTTGGCCTTGTCCTCAGCTTCCTCCAAGCTCATGGTGATACGTTTTGGTTTCCACATTTGTGGGGTCAGCGGAGGAGTCCACGGCTCAGTGTGTCCTCTCACCCTGACTTCCCCTTGGGCATGCCTCTTCTCCAAACGGGATCTCTGTCCTCTCCTGTCCCAGCAAAGGAGGCTTCCCACACCGCCGGCTCCCCAGTGGCAGGGAGCCCAGAGGGCCCTCCCTCAGGCCTCGTTCAGGAGCAAACTCCTCCCTCCACTGGCCCCAGCTCTGCCGCAGGCCTCTGTCCCCGAGTCCCGAGTCCCGAGGAGCTGAAGGGAGCGTCCACCCACCCCCAACAGGTCTCGTCCAGCGAGAGTCTCACAGCAGCTGCCGGGAAAAGGACACTCACTGTCAAACATCTTCTCTAATAATACGTAGTATTACCTGGCATGACGATAGAAAAACATTTTCTTTGGGTTGAGGCCACACAAACCTCCTAGCAAAGCCCTTCATCACGCAGCTGCCTGACCTCCCACTCCCCTCAGTCTAACTGGGCTGTTAGAACCAGGGCTGCTGTGTTTCTGAGCACACCTGGAATGGAGAGAGCAACTGGAGGCTAAATGTGGGCGCTCAGGCCCCTCTGCAGAGCGCCACCTCCCACCTCCACCGTCCCCTGGCCCTCCTCCGCAAAGAGAGGGTCGGACCAGCCGGGCACAGACACGATGACCATCTCGGCACACTGAGCCTCAGGGACCTTGCTGGGTGTGTTTTGTTGCAGAACACGGAGAGGTCACTGCTCCAGCATGTGACTCTCTGGAGAAACACTGTGGCTGCTGGCTTTGCCAGGAGGGCAGGGCCACTGTCCTTAACATCCAGTTCCTGGAAATGTCCAAAGCCACCCAAGGGGGACTGTTCAGAGGCGCAGTGTTGTCAAAACACAATCTGGAGGCAAACAGGGAGGCAGCCTTCAATAACATGGACGTTCCTAAAGCCTTTGCCCCGGCGAGTAAGCACCTCCCGGAAGGACCTTCCAGACGGGAGCTGGCTCGTTCTAAGCAGTTTGCCTGGCTGTCGTACTGATTGTGCCGTGGGCACGAGACGGGTGTAAGGAGGGAAAGTGCCTTCTTTCCACCCAGGCAGTGGTGGGTTCAGAGCAGAAGCTGCTCCTGCCCCCCAGGCTCCTGAAGATTCTGTCAGAGGGAACCACAGGCTTCCCTGGGGCTGAAGTTGAAACAAGATTGCATCTCTCTGGAGCACGTGGGTCTGGCATGGCCACGACTAAGTTCCAGAGTACAGGAGGACATGAGCGGCATTTCTGGGTAACGTGTTACGGCCTCAGTCTTAATAAAATTGCAGAACCCATGCTGTGAATTCTAGGACTTTGTCCATTTCACCAAGATTTTCAAATGTATAGCAGAAATACTTTTCTTTCTGATGGTGGGATTTTTAGCAAGATCCCCTATATAATTCTGGACATTAATTTATTACTTCCTTTTTTTAAAAAGAATTGCCAGGGGTTGTGAGTTTTATTACTCATCTAAAAGGACCAATCTTTGGCTTTCTTGATCCTCTTTTCTGTGTTTATTTTTCTGAGTTATTATTTTTGGCTTTTATCCTTATTGTATTCTCATTTCTACTTTTTGGGAGTTTATTTTCCTGTTCTTTTTCAAATTTCTAGAGATACACTTTCAGCTCATTGATTTTGCATTTATTCTTGTTCTGAAGTATATTTTATTGATTATGCTACTACAATTTTTCCAATTTTTCCCTCTTTAACCCCACTCCACCCTGCACCCCCCAACCCTTCAGCTTTCCCCCCTCCCCTTAGTTCATGTCCATGGGTTGTACACATAAGTTCTTTGGCTTCTCCATTTCCTATACTGTTCTTAATCTTCTCCTGTCTATTTTATGCCTGCCAATTATGCTTCTTATTCCCTGTACCTCTCCCCCATTCTTCCCCTCCCCCTCCCCAATGAAACCCTCCATGTGATGTCCATTTCTGTGATTTTGTTCCTGTTCCATTTTGCTTAGTTTTGTGTTTTTAGGTTCAGTTGTTGATAGTTGTGAGTTTGTTGTCATTTTAGGGTTCACAGTTATTGATCTTCTTTTTCTTAGATAAGTCCCTTTAATATTTCATATAACGAGGGCTTGGTGATGATGAACTCCTTTAACTTTACCTTTTCTGGGATGCACTTTATCTGCCCTTCCATTCTAAATGATAGCTTTGCTGGATAGAGTAATCTTGGATGCAGGTCCTTGCCTTTCATGACTTCAAATACTTCTTTCCAGCCCCTTCTTACCTGCAAGGTTTCTTTTAAGAAATCAGCTTATGGGAACTAGCCTATGGGCACTCCTTTGTAGGTAACTGTCTACTTTCCTCTTGCTGCTTTTAAGATTCTCTCCTTATCTTTCATCTTGGGTAACTTAATGATGATGTGCCTTGGTGTGTGCTTCCTTGGGTCCAATTTCTTTGGGACTCTCTGGGCTTCCTGGACTTCTTGCAAGTCTATTTCCTTCACCAGATTGGGGAAGTTTTCCTTCATTATTTGTTCAAATAAGTTTTCAACTTCTTGCTCTTGTTCTCCTTTCTGGCACCCCTATGATACGGATATTAAAACATTTATAGTTGTCCCAGAGGTTCCTAAGCCTCTCCTCATTTTTTGAATTCTTGCTTCTTCATTCTGTTCCATTTGGATATTTATTTCTTCCTTTTGTTCCAGATCGTTGATTCGAGTCCCAGTTTCCTTCCCTTCATTGTTGGTTCCTGTATATTTTGCTTGATTTCACTTCAGGTAGCCTTCCTCTGTTCCTTCATTTTGCAACCGAGCTCCATCAGTTCTGTGAGCATCCTGATTACCAGTGTTTTAAACTCTGCATCAGATAGGTTTTCTATCTCCTCATCGTTGAGCTCTTTTTCTGGAGTTTTGATCTGTTGTTTCATTTAGGCCATATTTATTTGTGCCCGCGCACCTGTTATGTTGCAGGGGGCGGGGCCTCGGGTATTCGCTAAGGCGGGGCAACCCTCTTTGCTGCCCTGTGGGCTCTGCCTGTAGCGGAAGGGCCAGAGAGGGAGCAGTGCCGCTCGCTTGCTCCACTCCAGCCCCACTTTCCAACTGACTCTGTCGTATGAGACTGGGAGTGTCCCCCACTGCGGCAACCCCTGTGGTACTTTACAGCTGGCTCTGAGTCTTCAGTTTCCTGCTCAGCCAGCCCCACCTCGCTCGCATGGCCGCCACCTTACCCCCTCCGTCTTCCGCCTGGCCCCGGGGTCCTTGCCACCCGCCCAGTTGCCCACCTCTTCCTCTCCTACCAGTCTGGTAAACGTTTCTTTAACTCCTTGTTTGTTGGAGTTTCATGCAGTTTGACTTTCTGGCACTTCTGGTTGCTTATTGTTTTTAGATTGGTCGTTATCCTCCTTTTGGTTGTGCAAGGAAACCAAGGGTTTCTGCCTAAGCCTCCATCTTGGCTGGAGCCTCCCTGATTTTTAGCATTTATTCTTATCTCATAGAAGCATTTTAAGGCTACAAATTTTCCTTCACATGTGGCTTCAGCTGTATCCGAAAAGTTTTGATACATAGTATTTAATCATAATTTAAAATATTTTCTAATATCCATAGGATTTCTTCTTTGTCCCATAGGTTCTTTAGAAAAGTACTGCTTACTTTCCAGACAAATAACAAGTGTCTTTTTGTTATTGATTTTTTAGCCTAATTGCATTAAAGTGAAAAAATATTATCTGTATGATTTTAGCCCTTCGAAATTTTGAGACTTATGTAGCAGTTCAGTATCTGCTTGCTGTGTCACCATTTCCTCAGAAAGCCTGTGTGTCCTGCCCTGGCTGGTGTGGCTCAGTGGACTGAGCACCGGCTGCCAAGTTGGAGGGCTGCTGCTTTGATTCCCAGTCAGGGCACAGGCCTGGGTTGCAGGCCAGGTCCCCAGTGGGGGGCATGTGAGAGGCAACCACACACTGATTATTCTCGACCTCTCTTCCTCCCTCCCTTCCCCTCTAAAAATGAATAAATAAAATCTTAAAGAAAAAAAGGCTGTATTCTGCAGCTGTCGAGTGTAGCGTTCTGCATGTGTTCATTAGGTCATGTTTGCTAATTGTATTGTTGTTCATGCTGTCCATACTCTTACTTTTCCTATTTGTTTTCTTAATGCCTGAAAAAAGGATATTAAAATCTTCTGCAATGATTGTGAATTTTTTTTTCATAATTTGGCTTTATATATTTTAAAGCTATATTATTCTACATGTATAAGTTAAGAATTATTGTACCTTTCTGGACTGTTAACCATTTTATTATTATGAAGTATCCCTATTTGTTTATAATACTATTAGGCTTTTCACCCTAAGGCACGATGTGTCTAATACTAACAGAGCAATGCCAGCTCTTCTGCTTAGTGTTTACAAACTCTAGCTTTCTGAGTCCTTTCCTTGCGAACTTTCTGTATCTCCCTCATCATATTCTAGATGTGTCTCTTATGGACAGCAGATAGCCGGGTTGTGTTTTTATTCTGTCTGACAAACTTCGTATTAATTAATGTATGAATTAGATTATCCCCTTTATAATCGATATTGTGTATTATAGATTTTATAGTTATTTTTCTCTAACTGTGAGATTTTACTTTTATCTTATTATACACTTTCTCATATTCTTCTAGTGGTTACCGTAAAGATCACTACAACATTCTAGTTGTGTCCCAGTCCATGATGAGTGGGTTGGTCTGCTCATTTCTGCAGTGGCCCGCCTCCTGTCCCTTTGTGTCCTCAGCCCCAGACTGCCGAATGTGTTTGACCAGCTGTCCTGGCGGGGCCAGAGCTCAGGCTCAAATTGCCCTGCAAGTCGTCTGTGCTGCCTCAAGAATCCACTTGTACCCAGGACTCTCAGCGGGGAGGGGGGGGCACTCAACCTTTGTCTGTAATCAGCCCCGGAACATCTGCAGGCCCAGCTGATACACGTGATGGGGGTGGCAGGTGGAAGCAGATTTCCATGCGCGATATCAGGGCTCCAGAGGGAAAAAAACGCACTGCCGGGAGGAGACGAGGCAGAACACACCTGCTCTCCAGATCAAGGTTCGAGAGGGTGATCGTACTTCGCTCCGCCCTCTCCAAGATTTCTGGGTCACCTGTGTGAACCCTGAGGAGCAAGATTAGCAGGCTCTGGGCTGTGCGGGGCCGCCTCCCTGAGGGTGCCATCGACGGTGGGTGGGTCCTCTTCTCTCTGTGGGTGTCCCTGACTGGGAGGAAGTTGCAGGGACTTGAGATGAGGGCAGCGCTGATCTGGCCCACCATGTGAAATACTGGTCACATTGTCAGTTGTCTGCAAAGGGCCTTCTGTGCGGGGGTGCCCAGAGAGCCCCAGGACTGTTCTGTGGACTCCGATGTGAGCATTCATGCGATCGTTTCTGAATTCACCAGCAAGGAAGCTGGATACTTGGGAGGTTTGTGGAAGAGAGGAGGCCACGGTCTAAACGTGAAAACCCACGTGGGGATATCTAGTCTAACTGACTGCAGGAAGAGGGGCTGGAAGCCACCAGGCAGCAAACCGTCTTCTTGACAGGATCCAACAGACCTGAGGCTGTGTTCTAGTCAAATCTTCCAGGGATTTAGTCAAATCTCATTCACTGCTTCTTTGGGCATTTGTTTTTCCCCGAGAATCTGCCTCTTAGACTGCCTTTCTCAGCTGAGACATCTGTCCCCATGTCATAGCTCCCCAGGTAAAGCTCATTTCCAGAGTCATTCCTCTCCCAGACTCACCACAGGGGTTCCCGGGAGCTCATTAAGGGAAGCGGGGATCACTGCCCACCAGCCTCCACACCTCAAAGTAACTGAAATGCCAGCTCTCTTCACGGGCAGCCACGGTGGCAAAGAGGAGACCACAGCCCTCAGCCTGGGTGCTGGGAGCACCATCAGTCAGAGCCTTTCCCTCAGAAGACTGGGGTTAACAAAGGCCTGGAATAGAGCTAGACTCCAGTTTTGATGGTTGAATGCCGCAGCTTTTAAGTTTTCCTCCTCTCTCTTTCCCACAGCTGGTCAGGAAGCCCCAGGGGGTTTGCCTTTGGGGTCTGTGAGATTCAAAGCACGTGAGCCCCTGCCTGCGTGCAAGGCCCTTGCCCACACTCCCTAAAGCCCACAAACTCCGAGCCAGTCTCTGTTCTCCGCTCTCTGCTCAGGAAGCCCCATCATGCGAGCAGTGCGCCTCTCCACACCCTCTTGCTCTGCCGGTGCAGTGTCACCAGTCTCAGCACGGAGCCCAGCTTCAGAGGAGCCCACCTCGCTCCTGCAGGGTTTGCACTGCAAGGCCCGGAGGAGGAAGAGGCTGCGCGTGGCACGGGTCCTGGCCCGTGCCAGCTCGTCAGTCAGTGCAGCAGCCTGTCTCCCACAAGAATGGGGTGCACGCTCACCTCAGGCTGGTCAAACGGCTTCCAGACCCAGGTCTGTGTGGGTTTCTGGTGAGAGTGGGCGATGGGAGGGAGCACTGCATGGTTACTCAGAGGACACAGGATAAAACCAAGTGTCACCTGTAGAACCGCCTGTGCTAAATGGCATAAAGATTAAAAAGTGAGCATGTGACCTCCCCCCCCCCGCAACTGGAAAGTCCACAATGCAGTTTCCTATCTCTTGTGATGCTCTAGACCCTGTTTTGTAGTCCCTCCCTGATGTTTTCCACTTCTGGCACTTGGGCGCGCGCGCGCGCGCGCGCGCGCACGCACGCACACACACACAC
>PVKM010044602.1:0-12189 GCA_004027735.1 Carollia perspicillata | reverse complement strand
TCATTTTCACCAATAACTTTATTGATTTGGATATTTTGAGTATGTCAGCTGTCTCCTATGTGGTGTAACATTGATTACTCTTAATTAATGTCCCAATTAAATCACTATCAACTTCAGCTGGTCTCCATGAGCGTGGAGCATTGTCCAGTTAAAAATTTCCAGCACGAAACTTTTCAAACCACCCCTAGCGTGATTAGTCACAGCACCTCCTCCACACACTGCATAAACTTTTTTTATGTTTCAGCTGTGTTTTTACCTTTCTTCAAATAATAAAGCATAATATGCCAAAAATGTTGCCTGTTTTCTTCTACTTCAATGTTCAAATGACTACACAAAAATTCAGCAATTTTGATAATTTTTTAAGTGCATGCTGGTATGATAGCCGTCATAATACAATCTAACAAAATGATTTTGAATGAAGTTAAAGACAACTATGTGTGACTGGAGCCATGTTACTGAAGAAAAATCAAAGGAACTTTTTGGCCAACCCAGTACATACATACCTACATATGTTCATGTATGGAATTTTTATCTGAATCTGTCTATCAACTCTATGTCTTGTCAAGCTACCTAGTGTCCCTACTATTTTCTGATGCCCAGATCCTCCTAGGAGAGTGCCATCAGTTTAGTTGTTCAGCATAAGATTTGGCAAATGATGACAGAATCAAGGGGACTCTGGATTGTATACAGGGGGTAGGCAAAAGGAGGTTTATAGTTGTGAGTATGCAAAGCATGAAGTTTATTCTTCCAGAGCTTATAAAGCTATTATAACAGTCATAACCTACACTACAACTATAGACCCCATTTTGCCCACCCCTGTATTGTGGCACAGAACCAGGGGTGATCTTGTCTGAGACAAGAGAGTAAATTGTACGGCTTCTCTATCAAGTGAAGGTGAGCTCAAACACCTCCTGGGGCTCTGTGTTTATGAATACAATGAACCACACATCTGGCCAGTAAATAGCTGCATACTGAGAATCAGAGGCTGTCATGAGCTGTCACAGTAATGAGGTCACCTTTGGAAAATCAACTGCAACTGCTTTAATCACCTAATTAAGCTTTTGAGAATCTTCTTTTCTTCTTTTTCCAGGATCTATACAGCTTGTGCCTAAATTAAACAGGCAAGCAAAATGGAGGATGTGATTGCAGTCACTACCCTTGCAATTTTCAAGTATTTGGTGGTAACATTTTTCTCTATGACTCCCCCTGGGAATGCAATATAGTTTTGGCTCACTACCTATAATTTCGCTAGGGATTGTGAGGTATAGGATTTGGGGGAATTATTTGGCTTGTTTTTTGTGGGGGTAGGGAGGAGATTTTCTACTTTGAAAGCACTCATGACAATGTCAGGGAGTCAACAACAGTTACTGAGCATATATATATTCCAAGTATAGACTCGGGAATGGGGCAATTAAATGCAGAACGGATTTGCAAAACCATTGAATCCCAGTGACATTAACTCAGCACAAAATTGCTATTTATCAACTGCCAATGGACCACAGTGACACTCTGGATTAGAATTAGAATGCAAAAATCTCTGGAAAGGTCTGGGTACTTCTATTTTCCCCAGAGACAGTTGCTCTGGTAAATAATTGCAGGTCCTGTGGAGGAAGGCTATGAGAAAAAGTCAAGTACTTGTGATACAGGATCCCACTCTGAACTTACCTGGATTCCTGGGCTCTAACTCAGGTCTGGATATCAGGAGGGGAGCCATGATCCTCTGTTGTGATGATTTAAGTCAGGTCTACCTTCAACAAAACCTACCTTGGCTATATAGATTAAGTAGGCCCCTAGTGTGTTACCCAGGTATTCCAGTAGTAAGGAGCCCTCGATCTTTCAGCCACTTCCTAGTGTCTCTGTGGGTTGCAGTTTTTATATCATTTCAGCCATATCACCCATTATGATAGTCACCCACCTGGAAGCTGATGGTTAAGTTGCTACCTGACGTCTTCCACTCTGATAAGCCTTCATCACTGTTAAATCCTAGAAACCTATTCAATGTCAGCATCTCCCATCTTCATTTGTGGACGAAGAGGAGAGTCAGTGATGCAATTAGTGTGTGATGAAACAAGGTCTTCTGAGTCTTCTCCAGGACCCAAAGTTAGGGAGTGGCTGAGCCAGTGATCCTTGATAATGCCACTCCAGCATCCTTATCTCCACAACATCTCAGATCCCCTTTGTATTACACATAGAAATTTCTAGCATCTCAACTTCATTCAGTATAGTTGATAATTAAGACTAAGGTCTAGTTAAACAAACAAACAAATCATTCGAACCTTTCCAAATTATTCAAGCTAGTAGATCAAGGCAGACTCTCTGATAAGTATCTCTACATTGGAAAATTATGTTCCTCTTTCTTCCCTGGGCTAGCAACCTCACAACACACACACACACACACACACACACACACACACACACACACACACACTCCCCTAATTTTTGCTGATGTAATTTCAAAATAGCCAAATATTGTATCCTTTAAGCAGGTGGAACTCCTGTGTGGGTTTGCTTCAAAGTTGCTCCCTTACCTTGTCCCACTTCCTTGGCTAGGATTTCACTTGTGCTGTACAGGTTTAGACTGAAGAAAGTTGGAAAGGTGGATGAAAGGAGAACACTATCTTTTAAGGCAACTCCCTCAGACTAGGCAGCTATAGGTAAGGGAAAGATAGGGTTTCTGCAGACATGTAAGTAGCAGTGAAACTTGGTGCTCAGGAAATAAGGAATAATTCTTCCAAGTGTCGTCACATATATATTGTCATCATTTTAATTCCTGGGATACATATTTTCCCAATCAATCCCTTTGTTTTCAGGCCATAAATCCACACTAAACTGTAATTCAAGGATCTATAGGTTACATTCCATATCTGATGTTTTAATATATGTCTATCAATTATATATGAGATCATTGTTTTTGTTAGAGTCATTTTAGAAACTGTTTCTCTCAGGCTATGCCTTGAGCTAAGAATTTAAATTCCTAAACTTTTTTTCTGTCTAAAGAGTCTCCTCTTTAAGACAGTTATGCATAGGCAGCCCACCACACATTCTTTACATTTCACATTGCATCATACTTCAGAAGGACTCTCCACCAAAGGCCCACAAGGAGAGCAGTTATTTCTGCCACAAAGGAGGCGCAATTTCCCACAGGCTTTGTGGTAACTGCCAGCTCCAAAATCGCACCCCTGCAGCTGGGATCACATTACTGGAAGGACATACTAAGTTGTTGTTCCAGGATCAGGAAGACATGGCTATACCTGTAACTGCTAGACCAACGAGTCTTGACTTCAACATGTCTCTTCCATGTACTCTGTCTCAATGTCAGAGTCTACCAGCGCTTCTGATGGGTGGGGCTTAAATTATAACTGGAACGTGAACCACAAGGATGTTTGAAAAAGGCAGATTTTAGCCTTTCAACTTCTGCCTACAGTAAAATCTTTAGAAAGCAATCTGAATGTGTAATGAGCTACCAACCATCTGGAAGAATATCTGTCAGGTTGGATAAAGCACCTAATGCACCCGGCATGCAGTAAGTGCTGAGTAAAGGTTTGTGCTTGTTTCTCTAGTCTCGGCTTAAACACTGTTTCCTTAGGCCATTTCTGTCCATCTAGACAGGTTAAATTCTCTGGTCATATGCTCCTTGAACATCCATAATTTTTAAAGTCCTTCCTCATTTGTAATTGTACTATAAAAGCTCCATGGAAACAGGAACCAAGCCTATCTTTTTGTAGCACAGTATCACTAGGGCTTAATGTGGTGCTTGGCTAGTAACAGATGCACAGTAAATGATTGGGAATTTATGAACTGAACTGACATAGACTCTGGATCATTGTCTTAAGATTTTCTAATAGGGTATTATTATTTCTTAAAGGGATTAAACGTAAATCTTCATGTTTCCTGGTTTCATAATACCTTATTAACTAACTAGTATATCATTAACAAAATTTATTTTTTAAATCAATCTAGCTTCAATATATTTGAGCTAGATTGCATTATATATATATATATATATATATTCTTTACATTTTCTTATATATATATATATGCAAAAGAGTGTAAATCCTGGTTCTTGACTATCCTAATTTCCCAGAATTAGCTATGTATGATGTCTTGGTGATAACTTTATCAGAAAAACAAATTCTTAGGTCAAATTTGTCATCATCTCAATTCCACTTTGGTTTTTGCAGTTTGGGTTGATGCAATCAGCACCATACCTGGTGGTATGGTCAGTATTGAGAGATGCCTGAAGGGAATGACAGTCAAAGCTTTTTTATTTATCTATTTATTTATTTCGAGTCCAGATAAAAGTAATTAAGAAACCGAGTTTGAATTCTGGGTCCGTCAGTTGCTACCTTTAGAAACAAATTACCACATTTCATCACATTTAAAGCATTAATGATATCACTAAGAAGTGAAAAATGCATCCGATTTCATAAAAGTTAAAATGTGAACTAGTGCACCTTAGAATTGATGAAATATGGTATTCAGTCCCTCAACCTTTAGCGCTTTCGTTTGTGGTTGCACTCGTTGGATTCCTTCCTAGGTGACGACTACCTACATTGCCCCTCTCCCTCTGTCTCATTCTCTGGAAATGGCTGGGACAGCAAACATGGCATCCAGGGGCCATTTTTTTCTGCTAGATGACCTTGCCTGCTACTCCTAGTTAATTGGTCTGGGATCCGTGGTTTTTCCCTGGGAACTTGTTTTATTAATATTGGCTTTTATCTTTGTTGTTTTTAAATGTATTTTTAAATTTTGGAATAATTTTAGGTTTATGGGAAAGTTATAAAGGTAACACAGAGGGCTCCTGTATATCCTTTACCCAGTTTCCCCTACATTTACCATCTTACATTTGTCAAAACTAAGAAACTAACATAGGCTCATTACGATTAACTAAACTCTGGATTCCATTAATTTTTTTCATTAATTTTCTCTTTCTGTTCCTGGATCCAGTCTAGGAAACAACACTGGATTCAACTGTCAAGTCTTCTTGGTCTCCTTTGGACTGTGACAGTTTCTAAGTCTTTCCTTGTTTTTTTATGACTGCCGGGTTTGAGGAGTGTTGGTCAGGTGTTTTGTAGAATGTCCCTCAGTTAGGGTTTGATATTTTTTCTCATGGTAGAACTAGAACTGTAGTTTTTTTTTTTGGCAAATAATTCAATGGAGGTAGCCTCAGCACACAGCATCAGGAGATAAAAGATATCCACATGGTTCCCCTTGATGTGGTTAACTTGCATCACTTGGTTGAGGTGGTATCTGCCAGGGCTCCCCACCTTTTCCTTTTTCATACTGTATTCTTTAGAAGCAAGTAAAAAGTCATCTGGGAATTTTTAAGCCAAAACAAATGGAATAGAATAAGTCTTTATTTAACGGAGGGATCCTGGACTGTGCAAATTGCAGACAAAGTCTATCTGCAAGGTGGGAAAATAAACCTGACGCAAGAGAGAGATGCTGATGAGAAGCGGACAGAATCACGGCAGCGTTTCCAGGAGGCTTTGAGGAACTCCCTGCCTTCTAGAAGTCATATTTCACACCACTGTTGTGCCAGAAGACTTCCTTTTTCCTCTACACTAGCTTACGTTGGATTTCTATATAGAGAACCAGAAAGATACAAAGTAACATACTACCTCATTGAATTGTTATGAGAATTAATGATAAGTACTTTGCAAAGTAAGTACCTATCATGGAATAAGACACATGGAGGTACTGATAAATGTTGGACACTATTATTATTATTTGATGCCAACAAACTTTGGTCATGAATTTCTCAATAATACTTGAGAATCGGGTTATACGTGCAAACCATTTGTTATTGAAGCATTGGACTCAATGAAAAGTGGAAAGGGTTGCAGCTGTTTCATGACCTTGCTGCTTGTTCACTAAGTCATGTTTGTGCTAGATTTAGAGGCAAGAAGAGAGCAGCCTGATATTTGAAGTACATAATTACCCACAATCTTCTTCCCCGAGGAAAGCGCCATCAGAGCTAAGTCTTTTACTCAAGAAGCATTTTGGGTTCACAAATAGCATGAGCATCCTTAATGTCTCATGACTATTTCCTAGAGCAGTTTTAGCCCTGAAGTGCAGACAGAGGGGAAATGAACATTTATGTCTTTAGTACATGTCATTAGTTGATCTGTTTTGACATTTCTCTATAGTCATGAAATTAAAGAATAATTTAGGCATTAGTGACTTTGAATTGCTCCCATTTAATTTTCCTTAGTATAATTTTTCTGAACATTGACAAAATATCAGCTATCAAGAAGACAAGCTTTTAAAAGCTCTTCAGTGAAGCCATCTTTGTGTTTCTTTTTCCCTTAAGGAATTCACCTGTGAGTTAATTTCGTCCTGATTTTCTAAAGACAAACTTAGTATAAAAGAAATGCACGGGTTTCCAAGTGTCTGAAACAGGCTGCCTCCACGTCACAGAAGGGGAATGTGCCCAGTAGTCGGTGACAATACTGGAAAACTTAGAGATCCTGGGCAGTGTGATACAGATCACACTGAAGGAATTCCGAGGTAGAGAAGTTTGGTAAGAAAACATAAGGAGGGAAGAAGGGGCACCACAGAGCTATCCCTAGTCAAAATGGTAAGAGTCAAAGTGTCTATCCCGTGCCATCCCACCTCGAGTACCAATCCCCTCCCCATCTTTTCTCCACTCCCTGATACCAAGGGACTTAACCGATGCCCCATGAGTCCTCTTGTTGCAGATATAAATATTCACCTTCCCTTTATAATACTTTAATGTTTCAGTAAGCATCTAGGGGACACTGAAGATAAAAATACACATATATATAAATTTGCCATAGTCCCAATCTTCCACGAACTTGTAGTTTGCGGGGGTTGGGGGAGAAGCAAGTGTATAGGTAACTAAAGCAAGTGGGAGAGTCCTACTCGCTTTAAGAGAAGGCCAACAAACTGTTGAGGTGGGATAAGAGGAACTGGAAAGAGAAAAGAGGAATAACCAGAGATGTGGATTAAGAGGTGTGCATGCCAAACACTGATTGAGGAGGTCCTAGAAGACCACGTGTAAACAAGTCAATGAGGAAGAAGATTGAGGAAGAAGAGGTCCTGGACTGGATGGTTTTAATGTAACTATAAAATGCAGTTTAAATGAAGTGATTCATGCATTGATTGAATTATTTTTAATTGTTTTTAATTTATTGATTTTAGAGAGAGAGAGGGAGAGGGAGAGAGAGCGAGAGAGAGGAACACCAACCTGCCCTTTCACTTACTCATGTATTCACTGGCCAACTCATATGTGCCCTGAATGGGGACCAATTCTACAACCTTGGCATGGCACATGGGGTTGATGCTCCAACCAATTGAGCCACTTGGCCAGGACTGCATTATTTTTTTTAAATAAACCAGTTAAAAGAGGTAACAAGTGAATTTCATGCTATTGGGGCCAAATAAAAAGAAAAGGAGTGATAATCCTTTATTTAAATAATTCTAGCAGTGATCCCTATGAAAGACATAATACATTTACTAAAGAAGAGAAGCATTTCCCCCTTATATGTTTAGGGTTGCATGCAAAAGAGAAAAGCCTTAGTTACTTTTATAACTAAGTTAAGTTATTAAATGGTTTACATAATGATCAAGAATGTTAAATTACAAAAGAAAGAACGGGCTTTAAGAACACAGAAAATAACCTTTTCCCGCAGAGACAGTTGTGGACTGCAGGCCTGAGCTGATTGGAGGCTCATTTGAAGACCTTAGTGAGAGGCACCACCTTAGAAGTAACCAGGGCCAGAAATAAAGAGAAAAGCAGCAAAGAGGGGACTGACTGCTACCATTAGGCAGGCAGATCAAAGCATCTGAGCATAAAAAGAGACAGGAAATGTCACTTAAAAGCATTATTACTCTTTTGCTTATTCCTGAATAATTCAAACCAAAAGATATCCCACTAGGGGATTGCTGTCCTTTTTTTTTGTCTGTGGGGAAACAGGCCAGTCCGTGGTTGTGGTGGATGTCTACTATTTCTAACTTGAAAGCATCCCTTCTCTCTTCTTCTGCTAACTGGATCCTTTCCCTCCTTTTGAGAAGGTTTCTTCCCCTAGAACATCTGCGTGACTCTGGACAGCAACCCGAGTCCTTTTTCAAAGATTGACCTGCTCATCAGCTCATGAGGTTTGTTTTCTTGGCAAGATCAAAGGCTCGTCTTCTGTGTAGGGCTGGAACTGCACTATGAACAGAGACTGGTGGAGAATGAAACCAACACCAAAAGCAGTTCTGAGAGCAAGTGTGGGAGAGAGAGAAAGGTTCCTGCTGATGGTCAGCCCTGGATCAGCCCCCACGCCTTGCTCTTCTGAGTGACATGGCCACTGCACTGTCTTTGCCTGCCTGGTAGTTGGAGTTGAGTCTGTTACGTGGTGTTAAGAGTTTGGAATTTGATATGTTTTTGAACTTCATATTTAGGTAGAAAAATAAAAAAAATCTAAACTCTGAAATCAACTGCCCATTTCATGATTATGTTTAGTGCTCATGCGGTAGCGTGAAGATGTTCAGACGGTCACAGGCACTTTAAGATTAATTACTGGGAAAGGAAGAAGGAGAACAACTGGGATAAAGGTAAAGTATATTTTTCATCTTTTTTCACTACCTTCAGAAAGGAATGAGTGAGTTGTGCTGATACCCTAAGGAATTTTGATTTCCCAATGAATGGCTCATATAACATTACAAAAATGGCATTGTCATTATAAAGTGGCTTTAGTCCTGGAGATGCCATCTATTGGAAACACATTCTAGAGAAAGAATGAGTCGAGGAGCTGGAGACTACCAAGTAAAAGATCAAACATTTTTGGGCTGGGTATGGCACCAGATTTTAAGTGGGGAGGGAAGGAGGCAACTTAGGAGGGAAGACGACTCAGTCCAAATATACACATACTGTTACAGTTCTGTGAAACAAGCGCACCTACTTTACTTAGTAGGTTTCACAAAACCTCACTAATTTGTAACAATGGCAAAAGAAAGTAGCTTTAGCAAAGAAGCTAAACTGTGGCATATTACAAAATACATCCAAGTGAATGCATTGCTCTTAGAAGATTCTCAGTAAATCCTCTCTGAATGAACACACACGAAAACAGTCACTTTCAACAGAATATACAAAATGTCAGCTGTAAATGCTCAGGAAAAAAATCGGGGGTAGGGGGAAAGAATAGAGATAAAAACTCGCAATCAGCATTTTTCGATATTTAGTGCTCTACAGAGAATAATTCCTCAATTTCTTCAGCCCCATCTCAGGTAAAACTATTGATTCAGGGGTATAGGTTATGTGGAAACCATGGAAGTTTCTAGTCAGGCACCCTCTGGTTCAACACTATATTATTATTCAAGGCAAGAGATGAATGTCTCTGAACTTTAATGTCATCTGTCAAATGGGAATAATAATGATTCTCTTATGGGTTGGCTATGAAGAGTGAATTTAGCCCAGGAAACACGTGTATCTCTCAGGAAGAAAAAATTTCAAAAGTAGATTATCAGGAAGGAGGTAGAATACTTAACAGTAACAACGGGGACATATTGTGGTTAATTTGCCGGTTAGGTGGTTTTGAGACATCAACTGATAGTGCTCAGGAGAACCAGGACACATCCCGGCGCTAACTTGGTCACTGGACCAAGCCCTCACTACAAAGGGTTAGCAAAGGGACAGGCTCCCATTCAGGTGTCTCAATCCACACATCTTCAGTTTGCGCTCTTTTCTTGCTGCAATTTAAAGCCTAGTTAGAAGAGGAAGGGTGGAAGTCGAACGTGGGGACGGAAATAACGTGGGGGAAGTTCAGATAACAAGAACAAAATCATCAAGGTCAGGGTGTGTGTCAGCGAACTATGCAAAATTCTGCGGGATGAGGAGTCGTAAATAAGCAGAAAAGAATTCTTCATGGTAGATCTTTCCACGGTCCCCTTCGGCCTGCCTCACATATAGCCCTTTGCCCCCCACCCCCGGTCCCCCGGCCCCCCACCACCCCGGGAGGCTGTTGAACGTCGTCCTTTCCTCATTTTTCCTTCCTGCAAATCCAGGCATCCCCCCAACTTTTTTTCTCTAGAAGTCTGAGTCAATTTCCTGTGGCGGAGCTTTGACATCTCTTTAATCCAACTTTCCTCCGTTTCTTTGCAGAGAACCGGAGGAGGGAGCCCGGAATCGGGGCATCCTCGGGCTTAGTTCGGGTGAAACCCAGGGGGTGCCAAAGAAGAAGGTTCGGTTTCCCCCGGTGGGGTGCGGAGTGCGGTCTTCGTCCTAGCCGGACGCGCACCCAGGACTTCGACCCCCAAGCGCCGGTATAGGGATGTGTAGCTTTCAGTCCCAGCCTTGGCTTCCGCAGGAAGCTATTTTTAGCGGCACAGCGCCCCCTTCTTCCCCGGCCTCCAGCTTGGTACCCTCCGGCTGGCTGCAATCTCTCCGCGCTCCGCTCCGTCTCCCCCGCCGTGGCCGGCTCTTGGTACGGCCCACGCGGGCCGGCCTGGGTACTGAGCATGTCTGGAACCGCTCGGTGGCGCGGCGGCGGCGGCGGTGGCAGAGCCCGGCTGCGTCAGGCTGAGCCCATTCACCGCGCGGCCGCAGGAGCGCAGCGCCTGTGCCGCGCCGCCCAGCCCCACCGAGAGGGGCGCACTCGCCGTGGCGGGGCCCGCCGCCGCTCACCGCAGCCCCCTCCTGGCGACCCGCAAGTAAGTTTGTGAGGTTGTTGGGCGGTGGGGCGAGGGGCACTGAGCCCCGGGGAGCCTAGGCTGGCAAACGGGAGGCGAGGATGGCGCACGGGAGATCTGGCTGGCCGCTGTCTCCTGTGCTCAGCTCCTCGGCGAGCCTCTTGGCCAATTTGAAAGCTGGTGGCCACTGGGATGCCGGAGCAGAGGAGACCGGCAAAGCAGGAGGGCTGAACTGGCTCGGGCGGAGGTCGGGGAAAGAGGAAAGGACCGCGCGGCGAGAGAGGGACTCAGAAGGCGGGGAGCGGGCTGGTGCGGGCTGGAGAGGCTGGGCTGAAGATGCGGGCGCCCGGCCGAGAAGAGCCGCAGAAGGAAAGCGGGGTGTCTCCGCGGGTAGGGTGGGAGAGGCGTGAAAGCGCAGTATGGGAGGTATAGTAGATGGTGAGCGTGCCTTGGCCTGAGCGGCGGGAGGGAAGATGGGTGGAAAGTGGGGCGCGTGGAAAGCGGATTTGAACTAGAGCAAAGGACGCCGGTGGAAGGGACAGTGGGCTCCGGAGACCAAGCGGACCCTGATAATGTAGAGAATCAATACCAGGTCAGGACGATTTAATGATGGAGAAAGGAAGCTTTGGAGGGAAGGTTTTCGGAGGGAGTACGCGCGGCCACATGTTGGGAACCTGCTGGAGAGAGGATGGAGGCAGAAAGTGGCCTGGAAGGGCCAGCAGGAAAATCGCTGAGGGATTTGGGTGAAGGGGAGGAGGGGAGCAGTGCAGGGATTGGACGGCAAAACAAGGCTGCCGGTGGGGCCGAAAGGCTGGGGAAAGGGTTGGAGGCTACGTGCGGCCCCCGGAATAAGGACTTAGTAGCGGTTCTCTGAGGTTCACTTGCACCGCAGGCTTCTCCATCTCCTACCTGGTTTGGTAGCCCGAGGCTAGCTCTACTTGAGGTTGTTGGGAGATTTGGACTAATCCGACTGCCGGGAACGTAGTCAGTTATAGGGAAGCTGCCGGGGCTTCCCTTAAGTGGTTCCCGGCACCCTCGGGGTGCAATGTAGCGTCCGAATGTGTGTGCTTCAGGGTGGGCGAGGGCAGTGGTGTCCGTCATAGGCCGCGGGAATCTGTGGTCTCGCCGGAGAGGTGTGGTGTTTGGGGCTGAAAAGTCAGGTAGAAGTCTGCAGCGTGCAACTCGCGGCGGGGCGTGTGAGTGTGCCTGCGCGCGCGCGCGTGTGCGTATTGCCTGCCTGGGTTGCGTGTGTTGCTGCAGTGTGCGTCTATGACGAGGAATTCCTGGGCTCTACCGGCAGCACGGGGAGGGGATTAAAGAGAACGTGCTTTCCTACGTCTCTTCTACCTCCTTTTCCCAGGGTCACATTCTTTGCTGGTCCAATGATGCTCCTCCCTAACCTCTCCCCGGCCCTCGCATCCCCCAAACCTGACGCTGGTTTGGTCCCCTGATCCCGTATTCGGAGGAGGTGGCGGTCCCTCCAACTGCCGGAGGTAGGAGTCCCGGTGGTCAGATGGGCTGGGCTCGGGATCCACTGGCCCTTCCCAGGGGCGT
>PVKM010044601.1:0-12195 GCA_004027735.1 Carollia perspicillata | reverse complement strand
TCTCCCTGCCCCCATCTCCCTTTTCCTCTGGTAATCGCCACTGTTGTCTTTATTTAAAAGGTTTTTATAAAACTTTATCCTTCACTAAAAAGCAAACTGCCCCTTAAACTACTATAATGCTAAAGTCATACTTTGAAATTCTGAGTTGGTTTAGATCTGATTCAAATCTTAAAATACTGGCCTTGGAAAAAAAAATACGATGCTGAGACAGCAACATGCCAGTCCTCTCTTCAGTGACTTTACCAGACACAGCCATACGAAGGTGTATAGTTGGTGTGGATTCAGGCACTTAGAAGGTAAGATAAATTTTTAAGGTTGAACCTTAAATTGTCTATAATATACGTGAGGGATTCTAAAACAGTTATTAGAAATGTGGTTAATATTATTTAATAAAACTTCATATCGCATGGTGTGCATGTTCCTTTACAATAAAATATTTCCTAGTTGCATAAATAAAATATCTAAAATTCTCAAGTATGAAATAATATGTTGTATATAAATGCCAATTTTTTGCACTTTTTATTTTTCATGGAATTAAAAGAATGGCTTAAGTGCATTTTTCAATTGAATTCTTGAGTTTGCTTTTTTATTTTTTATCTTGAAAAGTAACAAAATTAAAATTTTGTGTTGAGTAGATAGAAAATAGAAATTTTAAGGAAATTAACTTTTAAATATCTTCTTTACTGCTATAGTTTTCTAAATACTTCAAAAGTATACATATTTTTGATTGCAGTGAAATTATCTTCAAAATTATGGCAACTGATATCTAAAGCATTTATTAGCTATATACAAATAATAAACACAGATATGTGTATATATGTATATAAACATATTATTTGAAAATTTTCTTTCAATAAATGCTTCATACATGTATATGTGATGTTTATGCACATGTGTATATCTACCCACATATATTAATCCAATGTAATATATTTTATACTATTAGAAACACATACATATCTTTTCCTTAAAATATGTAATTTTGTTATTTTAAGAAAATTTAATTATTGAATTCTCATTTGGATATAACTCCTTGCAGTTTACACAGTGTGTCCATGCACATTTCCCATGTGCCCCTTACAATGTCCCTGTGGGATAAATATTATACTAATTTTAGAGAAAAAAGAAACTAAAAATAAAAAGACTTTCCAAGGTCATATGCAAAGACAGATTCAAAATGTTTAGTTGCTTCTTTACACCAGATATGTCATTATACCCACCTAGCCCATTTCATCAGTCTTGTTTTTAAAATAAGCAAAGTGTGTTGGAAGAATACCAAGTGATTACATACAATTATAGATTCTGTTAGAAGGAGAGGTAATAGAACCATCAACATTTGAATTATCAGTTTACTTCCAAGCTGCTTAGGGATATTGCCTCCCTAGGTATAATAGCTCCCAGGAAAACATAGTCTGACTTGCTTATATGTAATGGAAATAAAAGTAGCTGTAAACAATTCCTTTTTCTTTCAGTTATAGCAAAACGTCCATAGAAATGGGAACATACAGAATTACATCACATAATGAACACTCTTTTCAAATTATAAATGAACATCTTACTCTATTAATTCTTAGGCTCTTTCATAAACTAGTCTATTTAAATCAATTCAAATAATATTTATTGTAATAAGTGCTAGATATTTAATGATGAAAATTAATCAAGCTGTTGTCCTCTCAGAGTTCATAACCTAGTAAACACAAGCAAACAAATACTTGAATGGATCAGCAAATGTGTGCTGCGGTGAGATAGCATAGGATGGGGTGGGCATTCACAGGAGAGGCACCCCACCTGGAGTGGGCAGTCTTCCTTTCTCAAGGAAGTAACTTTTTAGTTGGAACCTAAAGAATTTAGTATCCTAAAGAATGCAAATGAACATGGTTTTCAAGAAGAAAGGAAATAAATACTTCAGTATTGAAACAAAGGGATCAGCATGTGTGAAAATAGAAATTCCATAATTTTGAATTGAAAACAGTGCTAAGTGGCTGGCTTCTGGACTGGGGAGTGGTGAAGAGCAGTCATGAGAAGGCAGGTCAGATTATTGATTTAGTGTTAAAAGATCACTTTTTCAAGGCATGCGGTAAGACATTAAGTGACAATTCCTACTGGAAATATGAAAGCAATGTTGGCCTTGAGGTGCAAATGGCTATAAGAACCTCAATAATGCTGTAGTACATTTGCTATTATTGGGCTATGATGATTCAAAAATAGCCTGTAATTTAGCATTTGAGACTATCTTATGCAGCACAAATTTTATAAGGGAAAAAAATCTCTTCTTGTCCTTTATTTACTCATCAGCAATGAATTAGTAAAAGAGCTTTGGTAAATGGGAAAGCAGTGATTTCATTATTGAAGAAGTTTTGCTTCTTATTGGCAGTGGGTTCTGGTTACTATAACCTTTAATCTCTCTGCTTTCCAGATTATATTTTTAAATATTTAGAACTATTTTAGACACAGAGAGCGGGAATAATAGCATGACGTAAAACAGAGTCCCCATGTGATCTATGATGGATGAATAGCATGACCAAGAAATGAATCTTTTTCATTTTTTTTAAGATACTGAAGATTTAGTTTATAACTACAGCATGATTTAACACATCTTCCCTAATGTGGATGTTTCCAGGAAACAGTCTAATTTGTCTAGATTTTCATAGGTACTATTAATACAATTGAAGAGAGAATGTATTTATCCAGAAACAGTTACATAATGTTTAAAACCCAGTTCAAAATGAAAAATGAGAGACCCTTATTAAAATGTTGTTTAGAATCTCAAGTATTTATTGCAAATTTTTAAAGCATGAGGTCCTACATGTATGTCTCTATGCAATTAATTGCACAAGTCCCATAACCATGACATCTTTCCTGTGTCTGTAAGAAGTTGAGCCTTTGTCCATAAGACATATGTGTGAAAACGTGTGTTTTGTATATATATGCAGTGGGATGGTATGAATGTAGGAGGTGATTAGTCAAAAAACTTACAAAAGGGCCAACTCTTGTTCTGATTTTACTTTCTTTTAAAAGAGATAACATTTGAAGGATGTTTCCCCATTTTCCCACAGCTTAGGTGGTGATATTATCAGCTACATTTTTTTTTCTGTTGAGATGATATGGCATTTTCTTAAGGAATATAGGGAGATAGGAAGAGTTACTAGGGTATGTAACAGTGATCTAAAATTCAGTAATGCTGTCAAAAAACTTCTTTTGATGTCAGGCATCCACATTTTGAACTATGGCTTCTTTTTAATCATCTGGGTATAATTATTTTGTATATTTAATATTTTTTCATTAGAGTTGGTAAAATCCATGTGATTTTAGATAAAATAGTATAAGTGCAGTAGCCTGCTGAGCTCTTGAATACTATGATTTCTTTTAATATGTTTCATGAAAATTTTACGAATCCTTGTGTGTCCTAATTACTAAGACTTTTATGCCTGCTGCCAACAGCACTTGAATTAGCATGACCTTATGTCTCCACTCAATGATCATGTTCAAAAAATTTTATCACCAAACAACTCAGTTGTTCAGTTTACTGAGCATCTTACTTTGCATGCTCTTTATATTTCTTAGGATATCCCGTAATTCACCATTCTTCCCATAAGAAAATTATTTTTCTAATATTGTATATTAATATTCTACATGGAATTACAATATAATAAGATATAAAATATTTCAATAAAAACTGCACTAAGCAGAGCCTGCAACTAGTGTTGAACAAAATAGAAAAGATATTACAACAACAATTTAAACCTAACACTGAATTTTACGATCTTTCTTTGGGACATTACAATCTATTAATTAGTTCATTATAAACAAATATTTATTAAATATCCATTATTCACATCATCTCTAGTGGAAATATTACAGATTTTAACAGAAAAATAAGTAGGAAATTTCTGACCTCAAAAAGTTTATATAATAATATGAAATTTTTATAGCAAATCAAATTTCATAAACAGAAATAGCAGTATATTTATATCACAAGTCATAATTCTAATGGAAAGTGTCAAAATATGAGTTTTTAAAAATAAAAAATATTTAAATAGTAAATTTCAGTTATAAAAAATATTAACCAGGAAGGCTCGATTCTGACTGCACAGGTTTCTTTTGTTAGCACAATTATTGACTAAGTTATTTATAAAGATAATGCATTTGCCAGTTGCTGAAAGCCTTAAAATGCATGCATAATATTAAATTTTGAGGGAGATAGTTAACCAAATTGTATTTAACTGTCCTTCAGAAATCTCAACCCAAAGCTAATTTCAATATTGTAAAAGCAATATTGAAGCTATAGCACTGACTTGCACTAGCTTATTTTATTTTTAATGCTAAACTGCCTTCCCAGTGTTCAGCAGATAATTCACCAAAATTTTGTCTCACATTGACTTCTAAGTCAGGCATAAGAAACTTCCACTGGCCGTGCATCTGTTTGTTACTCATTTTTCATTCTTTCTCCTTGTAATGTAAAGTGCATTGCACTAGACTTTACAATGATATGAGATTTACAAAGATAACTCATCTGTCTTTTGTAAATACTAATGTTGAAACCAAATCTCAAATTTGTCTCAGTAGTGATGTAAAAGGCAGCCATATTAGTGGATTTGCTCACATTCGGGGACAAATATATATTAACTAAAATATAATCTAAGTTACTTTTTCATAATACACCATAATCATAGGTGATCATAGGTGAGCCAAAGAATGTGTTGTTTGCACTAACACTGTCTGATATACCACTTCTTTGGGAAAATAAGCTTTCAATAAATTTCTTATTATTAATTATTTCCCTATGTTTTTCTAAAACTGAGTATCTTATTAGAAAAGTTCAAGAAAATTAATTTTTAATATAATTTTATCTCAGTATTTCTAAGGAAGCCCCATACTACATTTGAGAGTTCTTCTCATAAATTGCATTAAATTATTAGATTATTTATGCAATTTGTTAATTTTATATTTAATAATGTGCAAAAGTAGGGACTACTTTTACTCAGTGTTTACGGGTTCAGAGTTTCATACAAGTTGGCCTTTTGACCTGCTGTTGAAACAAAGTGCATAGAGCACGTTCATGATACTACTGTTTTGGCCAAATTTTTCTTTACCATTTTTCGTTCCAGCCAGTTCAGTGCTGATTTATTTTAATACCACCTTATTTGGAAATTTCTGTTCAATTTGATTTACTGGCCTTTCATCAGGGCCTTTCTATTCTTCTAGAGAAAAAGGTTAGAGTAATGGAAAAACTGGTATCACTAGAGTTTTGGAAATGTCCAGAATTATTATTGCACTTCTTAAACATGTTTCTTCATTAATACAAGCAACACATGGGTTACTTTCTCCATTAGATACCAGTGGCTGATTTGGCTAAATATGAGATATTTAGCAAAATAAAGCCTTGAAAATTATTGTATAAATATTTGTGTTAATATACAAATTATTACTTTATATATTAATGGAAATATTTTAAATTACTTTAACTTGTTAAAAATCTTATAAGGAATTTGTTATGCTTTTGTCTATTAAGTCATTTTTACCAATTTTATTGCCAAGTGAATATCATCTCTGTTATCAGTCAGGTGGTAATGGGATTAACCATATGCCCAGGTACTTGGTGTAGGAAAGGAGGCCCTCTGGAACCTTGACCCTTGTTTGGATAGTGACCCATGTCTGGATGATTTTAGATACCATCATTTTGAAAAAAATCATCATTTCACAGTACAAATGAAATGTAATATACTATAGTATCTCTGATAGTGTTGATAAGAACTTTAAATATTTATTATATAAGGTTTAATAAGGTGTAGTCTGCAAGAATCAGAGTGGTTTATTGTACATATCTCTTTGTCACAGAATTCTAGCCAGAGATGCAGACACACAAAATTTAGTTTGACAATTTTTCCCAGATTTTGAAGGATACAGCTTTATGTTTATTAATAATTTATTAAAACTTTATGTTGTACATAATTTATTGGAAATGTGTATATAATCTCTAAATGTAGAATTTTAATTAAAATGTTTCAGTCAAAAAAACTTTACTAATCAACAAACCTACACAATGAAACATTAGACTGAACTTCAAAAAGAACTATTACAAATGTGTTTTGCTTCCCCCCTTAATTACTATAAAAGTTACTTAAAAGTTTCAATCATTTTTACTGTTCTTTCATCCTATGCAGAACAATATTTAGAAACATTGCTACTTACATATGCAGGTCTCTGCCACACAGATTCTGGTCTCAGCCTCCAGGGTAATATAACTCATTGGGAGATCTTGTCAAATGGGTTTGCCCACAACTCACTGCGAAATCTCTAGGGCAATTTGAAATGTTTAAAAGGTAAAATGTGTCCTGATCCATTTTATTACTGGCTGTGGGGCTAATATTGAAGCCCAGAGTTGTTATCCACTCATAACCCTATGCTATTTAGATTAGTTTCAGTGTTAATGTTCACTCATAGGTTTTATACCTTATCCTTTGAGGCACCAAGGATCAGATTTCTCTATTTCCTCATGGACACATTAAACGAACAACAAAAAATTACAATCAAGAATTACTTTTTAAATAAAGAGTGACTTTCTGACAGGAATTTTTGCCTTTTTCCTTCTTGACATAGATCTAATTTATTTTCTGTAAAGGTCCATACAGAGCTTGGCTGTACCTTGCTGTGGGAGCAATTGTCAAAACTTATACCATTTATTTTCAATGGCAAAGAAAAAATGTCTTTAGAGATTTAGAAGATGCCCAGGCATATAAACCTTTTCTCATGGGTATTCCATAAAGTGAGTAAAAGGCAAAAAAAAAATTAGAAATTTTCAGTCATTAGACAAGTTTAAAAATATTTAAATAGAGAGTTAGATATAATCTATGGAAACATTGTTAGGTCAACAACTATGCAAATACCATCTTCATTCAAGTGGGAAGCCCGAGTAAACTCAAATTCAATATGGTTTTTTAAGGTTGAATTTGATCTACTTCAACTACTGCATCATATAAGGTGTATCAATTTCAATTTGGAAATTCTTCCTGCAAAGCTATTATCATAGCCAGTGATTAAAATAAAAGTTTTACCATTTGCTTCTAAAATGCACATGTCATCTCTTCCAATAGTCTTCTGTACCAAATCTAATACATATATTTCCTCGAACATATTATTTTTAATATTTATAAGTTCAAATGATTCAAGAAGCAATGAAATATTAAAAGTAGCCTATAATAAATTAACATACAGACTGCATAATAAAGATGAGGCCCAAACCTGTATACAGTTGATTCTTGAACAATGTGGGGGTTAGGGATACCTAACCTCCCTTCTCCACACGGTTGAAGTAACATAACTTTTGACTTGCCCTAATTTAAGTTGTGCCTCAGTCTCCATGATGAATTGTGTAGGACTCCCTGCAGATAACAAAATTTTAGGATTATCGAGTTCCCTAGGTTGATTGGAATAGATCAGTGCCTACAGGCCATCTGCATCCACAGTCCCTCAAACACACATGAAAACAGTACAGGTACTTATTAAAAAACTCCATGTGTGAGTGGACCCCTTAGTGCAAGCTTATGCAGTTCAAGGGCCAGCTGTAGTTTCATTTATGTGTTCAAAAACTGGGTTAGTGTCAACATTTATTCCCTTTCTATAGAGGTTAGAAGATGGAAAAGAATTCTCAACACTTCCCTTTTCAGCTATATAGAGGTATGGTTGACAAATAGAAGCATTTTTAAAATATACAATGTGATGGTTGATATACCCATACACTGTAAAAGGATTTCCCATATCAATTTAACTAATACAGTCAGCACCTCACATAATTCCTTTTTTGGATGAGGACACTTAAGTTCTATTCTCTACAAATTTCAGTGATACAGTAGAGTGTTACCAACTATAATCACCATGTTGTACATTAGATCCTCACAATGAATTTCTCTTACAACTAAAAGTTTGTACCCTATGATGAATATTTCCCTATTTTCACCACGCCCTCCAGGTTCTGGCAATAATTTTTCTTCTATCTTCTACTATTTTTACTACTATCTACTATTTTCATGAGTCATTTTTTTGATTCCACGTGTAAGTGATACAATGCAGTATCTCTTGTTGTTGGCTTACTACTCGCAGTGTAATGCCCTGCAGGCTCGTGCGTGCTGTCCCACATGGCAGGATGTCTTTCTTTCTCATGATGTGTAGTTGCTCCTGAAATACGTATGTTGGGGAAGCTACATTTTTACGAATGTTATAGCCTCTTATTGCACTGCTTTTTTGGCTTCCATTTGGATGGGATGTTTTTTATCCTTTTATTTTCAACATATATATCCTTAAATGCTCAGTGAATCACTTGTTTACAGCATATACAGTTGCAATGAGCTTGATTTTTTCCTTAGGTCACTGTCTTTTGATTGGAAAATTGATTCCATTTATATTTAGAATAATTATTGATAAGTTTAGGCTTACTATAGCCCTTCTGGTCATTATGTTCTTCTTGTTTTGTAATTCCTTTGTTCCTCTCTTTCTTTCTTTCTTACTCTCTTCCATTGTAATGTATTTATTTTATATAAGGACATGCTTGATTCTTTTGTCTTAAACTTTTCTGGATCTACTGCAATGTTTTTGTTTACAGTTAACATGGTGCTCACCTACAGCATTTTACATTTGTAAGTTTATTTTAATCTGGTAACAGCTTATCTTCAAACATATATAAAAACTCTACACTTTTGTATTCCCCTCTCACATTGCATGCTTTTTGATGTCATATTTTATATATTTTTACATTGTACTTATTAAAAATTATTGTAGTTAAACTGATTTTAATCTTTCCTTTAACCTCTAAACTAGAGTTATAAGTGATTTACGTATCACAATTACCATATTAGAATATTTTGAATTTAAGTATGTGTGTGTATGTATATGTATGTGTATATATATATACATACATATACACATATATTTTTTACAGTGAGTTACATTGTACTTTACTTTTTCTGTTACTAGTGAGCATCCTTTTGTTTCAGCTTAAATAAGTCCCCTTGGCATTGCTTTTAAAGCTGGTCTAGCGGTGATGCGCACCTTTAGCTTTTATTTGTCCAGAAACCTTTCACCTGTCCTTCAGTTCCGAAGGATAACTTTGTGTGGCAGTCTACTTGACGACACTTTTGTCTTTCACTGCCGTGCACATGTCATGTCACACCTTTCCTGCTTGCAAAGTTTTTGCTGAAAAATCTGTTGCTGATCTTATGGAGATTTCTTTGTATATAACAATTTGTTTTTTAATCACTGCTTTTAATAATCTTTCCTTGTCTTTAATTTTTGACAATTTAATTGTAATGTGTCTTAATATGGGCATTTTTGGATTCTTATTTGGGACTTTTTTGGGCTTCCTGGGTGCTGATATCTGTTTTCTTTCCCAGGTGATAAAAGTTTTTATCCATTATTTTTCTGAATAAGCTTTCTGCCTATTCATCTCCACCTCCCTCTCTCTCTCCTCTTCTGGGACTTATATAATTCATATATTGACACACTTTATGGAGTAGCACAAGTCCCTTAAACCACTTTCACTATTTTTTATTCTTTTATCCTTTTGCTTCTCTGATTAGGTGAATTCTACAGCTTTCTATTTGAGTTTGCTGATCCTTTTTTCAATTTATCTGGTCTGCTACTGAACACTGCACTGAATTTCCCAGTTACTGTATTTTTCAACTATATGATTTCTGTATGGCCGATTTCTTGTATTTTTTCCTGAAATTTTCACTTGGTTCTTGCATTGCTCTCCTGCTTTTGATGAGTATGTTTATAACTAATACTTTGAACTTTCTATTTGATAAAGCTATAAAGTCTTTTTAATTTTTACCTGTCTCTGGAGATTTGTCTTTTCTTTTGTTTGAGACATATATGTTGTTTATTTTCCTGGCTCTCTCATGTTGGTTTCTGTGCAGAACATAAAACACCGTGCTTCCCAATGCTGACAGAGTGCTCTCATCTAAGAGATGAACCTAATCATTCAGCCTGGCCCAAGCTCCTAGTTTTTCTTAAAACTTTGTTATTTTCTAAGCTGCTTACTTTGTTCTTAATGGTTCTTAGTAGATGTCAGTGTGAAAGGCCTGTTAGTGTCCCGAAAGGAAGGATTGCAGTTAGCACCATGATGCATACTGATAAGAAACTCTACCTTCAGGGAGCTGCTGGGCATATATGTTGTTAAATCCTTTTCAGGGAGCCCTGGCCACATGACTCAGTTTGTTCAAGCATCATCCCATAGACCAAAAGGTTGCCAGTTCAAGGGCAGGTCAGGGTGTACAACTAGGTTGCAGGTTTTATCCCCAGTTGGAGCGCATAGGGAGGCAACAAAATGATGTGTTTCTCTCTCTCTCTCTCCTCTCTCCCTTTCTTTCTCTAAAATCATAAGTATATCCTCAGGTGAAGATTAAAATAAAAACATTCCAGAGAGAAACTGGGAAATGGGCATTTTGCATTCTGGGCCCAGGTGTATAGTTACATAGTTATATAGTTACAGGGGAATGATCTAGCATCCATTAAGAACTGCTTCTTTGTGCTAAATGAAATAAGCCAGGCAGTGAAAGACAAAATACCATGTGATCTCATCTATGAGTAGAACCTATGCCACAAAATAAAAAACAAGTAAGCAAAATATAACCAGAGACATTGAAATTAAGAACAAACTGACAGTAACCAGAGGGGAAGTGGGAGGGGGTAATGGGGTGAAAAGGGAAGGGTCATCGAGGAGCATGTGTAAAGGACAAATGGACAGAGCCAAAGGTGCAGTAGGATAGAGGGTGGGACGTAGGGATGGCTGGGGTAGGGGGAAGTTGTGGGGAAAAATGGAGACAACTGTACTTGAACAACAATAAATAAATAAATAAATAAATAAATAAATAAATAAATAAATAAATAAATAAATAAATTCCCTATCTGTATTTTAAAAAACAAAAACAAAAACTGCTTTCTTGCTTGCTACAATCCTATGGAACACTTGGCTGAAAGTCCTGATATCTAGTGGAGCCAGGAAATCCAGGATTGTCTTTTAGAAAACTGCCAGAAAACCAAACTTTTTGTAATACAGACTCATTCTGTGGAGCTATCAGTGACTTGGTTATATGGTTGCAGTGGGCTGGAAGGAGAAGTCCAGGCCGGTGTCCACCTGCTTCCTCAGAGTCTGGGGAGGGTAATGGATAGCCCTTAGGTATGTGATAAAGTTAGAAGCCTTGACCCCACAGGTGTGGCTTCTGAGAAAGACCCCATTTCAGGGAAAGACTTGAAGATGGACATTTTTGTCAGACACTTCTGAATTGATATATGGAGGGAATAGCTTGTTATCAACCTCTTGTTTACTATGGTCTTGTGGACCTCATGAATGTAAGTTCCACTGGCTGTTAGAGCCAGGTGATTGATGACCTGTCCCTCATGTGGTAGTCAGAAAAACAAGAGTGCATTGGTGTGTGTAAGCTCTTGCCAAATAGATACCAACAACTTGGAGTAGGCTGGGAGGAAAGGTGGGAATGGTGTTCTCTGGCTTCCCAGGTCTCAAGAACTGCAGCCAGCCCTTTGATGTGTGCTGCTTTGGAGTCCTGACACTTGGGTAGCAGCTTTTAAAGTATACAGATGAGCTCCTTTCAGGGAAAGACTAGGAGATGGGCATTTTTGCCTCTTCTGTTTGCATTAAACCCTGAAGTAATAGTAGTGAGTGGTCGCACAACCAGTAAGAACTTTGTTTGCTAAGATGTCGTGAGTCTGATGGATGGTAAGCCCCATTGGCCTTCAGAAGTAGGTGCACTTCGGGCCTGTCCCTTGGGTGGAGTCTTTAAATAGGGGTGCTAAATTTGAGGTCCAAATCCTCCTTGCCTCAGGGAGAAGCTGGGAGCTCCCTCTCAATTGCATGCCACTAAGTTAGAAGTGAGGATTATGGGAAGAGTATGTCTTAGACCTTCCTACTCATTTCTCTGTGGGTATTTTCTCATTCACTCAATGCGTAGGAGTGTCTGGATCTCTTTCAGAGGTAATTAGTCTATGGGTCACTATACATTCAGTATGTCCATGAGAAGAGGGAAACTCAGATGTTTCTTTGGTTGCTATCTTGGTCAACTACCTTGAAATATGAATGCATCCTTTTTATTGGGTGTGACCTACACTTATGCTTGTAATTGAAACAGGGCAATGATGTTGTGTGGAAAGTTTCTTTGGAGAGATTAAACATATTTTTTACTA
>PVKM010044600.1:0-12187 GCA_004027735.1 Carollia perspicillata | reverse complement strand
CTACTTGTCTGGGTGAATGTTTCTTTAACTCCTTGGTTGTCAGAGTTCCATGAAGTTTGATTTCCTGGCACTTCTGGTTGTTTATTGTTTTTATATTCATTGCCATCCTTTCTTTTGGTTGTTTGAGAAAGTGAAGCATTTCTATCTATGCCTCCTTCTTGGCTGGAACCCCTCTTTTTTTCCTTTGTTTTCCTTGCCCTAAGAGATATGTCAGTGAAAGTACTGCTATGAGAGGGGTTTGAAATTTTACTACTATGTTTTTTCCTAAGATTTTTATGGTTTTGAAACTTACAATGAAGTCTTTTATCCATTTTGAGTTTATTCTTATGTGTGGTGTGTGGTGGTCTGGTTCATTTTTTGCATGTACTTGTCCAATTTTCAAATCATGATTTATTGAAGAGACTCTTTATTCCATTGTATGGCTTTACCTCCTTTGTCAAATATTAATTGACCATAAATGCATAGGTTTATTTCTGGAATCTCTGCTTCATTACATTGATCTATATGTCTGTTCTTATGCCAGTACCAGGCTATTTTGATTACAGTAGCCTTGTAATATAGTTTGATATCAGGTAGTGTGATTCCTCTAACTTTTCTTTTTCTCAAAATTTCTGATGCTATTCAGGTCTTTTTTTGTTTCCATATAAATTTTTGGAATATTTTTTTTAGGTCTATGAAATATGTTATTGATTTTTAAAAAATAGGAATTGTGTTGAATCTATAGATTACTTTTAGTATGGACATTATAATAATGTAAATTCTTCCAATTCATGAACATAATATATGCTTCCATTTATTTGTATCTATCTCAATTTCTTTCTTCAATGTCCTACAGTTTTCTGAATACAGATCTTTTTTTCTCTTTGGTTACATTTATTTACAAGCACCTTATGTTTTTGTTGTTGTCGCAGTAGTAAATGAGATGTTTTCTTAGTTTCAATTTCTGAAAGTTCACTACTGGCATATCAAAATGTGACTAATTTCTGAATATGAATTTTCTTGCTACTTTGCCAGATTCGTTTATTAGATCTAGTAGTTTTCAGTGAAGTCTTGAGGGTTTCTATGTACAATAACATGTCATCCATGAAAAATGACAGTTTGACTTCTACTTTCCAATGTGGATATCTTTTGTTTCTTCTTCTTGTCTGATTGCTATGGTTAGAACTTCTAGTACTGTGGTGAATAAGAGTGGTAAAAGTGGACATCCTTGTCTTGTTTCTGATTTTAAGGGAAATGCTTTTAGATTTTGCCCACTGAGTACGATATTGGGTGTAGGTTTGTCATAAATGGGCTTTATTATGTTAGGTATGTTCTCTCTATTCCCACTTTGTTGAGTGTTTTTATCATAAATGGGTGCTGGATTTTATCAAATGCTGTTTTTGCACCTATTAATATGATCACGTGATCTCCCCCCCTCATTTGGTTTGTGTGATATATCACATTTACTGATTTGCAAATATTGCACCAACCTTACACCTACAGAATAAATCCCACTTGGTTATGGTATATGATCTTTTTAATGTATTGCTGGATCTGGTTTGTGAATATTTTGTTGAGGATTTTATCATCTATGTTCATCGGAGATATTGGCTTATGGCTTTCTTTTTGCTGTTTTTCTTTTTTTTTTTCTTTTTACCTGGTTTTGGAATTAGTATAGTACTGGCCTCATGTAAATAGTTTGCTGGGCTTTTCTCTTCTTGAATTTTTTGCTTTGAGGATAGTAGTTCTTTGAATAGTTGGTAAAATTCACCTGTGAAGCCATCTAGTCTTGGACTTTTGTTGGATGAAATTTTTTTAAATTTCTACTTCAATTTCATTAGTTGTCATTGGTTTGTTCAGGTTTTCTCAGTCTTGTTGATTCAGTTTTGGATGATAATATGTTTCCGAGAATTTATCCATTTCACTCAGGTTGTCCAATTTGTTGGCATATAGTTGTTCATAGTAATTTCTTACAATCCCTTGTATTTCTATGATGTCAGTTGTTATTTTTCCTCTTTCATTTTTTATTTGCTTACTTAGGGCCTCTGTCTTTTTTTTTTCTTGATCAGCCTTGTTAAAAGTTCATTAATCTTGTTTGTTTTTTCAAAGAAATAGCTCTTGGTTTCATTGATCATTTTTATTTTTTAAAATTCTCTATGTCATTTGTTTCTACTCTGATCTTTATTATTTCCTTCTTTCTACATACTCTGGGCTTTGTTTGTTGTTCTTTTTAAATGTTTTTTAAGGTATATGGTTAGACCATTTATTTGAAATTTTTCTTGCTTCTTGTAGTAGGTTTATAATGTTATGAACTTCCTTCTCAGGACTGCTTTTGTTGTTTCCCATACATTTGGAGGTTGTGTGTTTATTTTCATTTGTTTCTAGGTAATATTCTGTTTCTTCCTTGATCTCATTGCTGACCCATTCATCTTTAATAAAAAAGCTATTTAGCCTTCATGTGTTTGAACAATTTTTGTTATTGCTGTTCAGGTACGGTTGGCTCCATTTTTGCCCCACCACTACCCCCTGCCCCACCCATTCTCACTTCCTACCCTTGAACCTACCTCCTTTTGCTTTGTCCATGTGTCCATTATACATGTTACTTAATGGCTCTTTCCTTATTATTTCCTATTATCCCTTGTCCCCTCCTCTCTGGTAACTGTCAGTTTGTTTTTTATTTCAATGTCTCTGATTGTATTTTGCTTGTTTGTTTTGTTGATTAGGTTCCACTTATGGGGAGATCATATGGTATGTATCTTTCATCACCTGGCTTATTTCACCTGGCATAATGCTCTCCAGTTGCACCCATGCTGTCACAAAAAGTAGGAGCTCCTTCTTTCTTTCTGCTGTGTAGTATTCTATTGCGTATATGTACCATAGTTTTTGTTCCATGCATTTACTGATGGACACTTAGGGTGCTTCCAGCACATGGCTATTGTAAATTGTCCTGCTATGAACATTGGTGTGCATAGGTTCTTTTGAATTGGTATTTCATGACCCTTAGGGTATAATCCCAGCAGTGGTATTTCTGGGTTAAAAGACAGTTCCATTTTTAGTTTTCTGGGGAAATTCCATGCTGTTTCCCACAATGGCTACACCAATCTGCATTCCTACCAACAGTGCACCAGGGTTCCTTTTTCTCCACAACCTCTCTAACACTTGTTGTTTGTTGATTTGTTGATGATGGCCATTCTCACTGGTGTGTGTTTGAACAATTTTCAGGGTTTTTAAAATTGTAACTGATTTCTAGTTTTATACCATTGTGGTCTGAAAAGATGCTTAATACGATTTTAATATTCTTGAATTTTTAAGACTTATTTTGTGTCCTAACACATAGTCTATCTTTGGGAATATTTTATATGCACTTAGAAGAATGTATTTTCTGCTGCTTTGGGATGAAATGCTCTGTAAATATAATTAAATCTATTTGAAACAGTGTGTCATTTAAAGCTACTACTTTCTTGTTGATTTTTTTGTCTGGACAATCTATTCATTGATGACAGTGGGGTGTTACAATCTCCTACTATGATTGTCCTGCTAACAATATCTCCCTTAAAGTCCACCAAGATTTTCTTTATATATTTAGGTGCTCCTATATTGTGTGTATATATGTATACATGTGTTATAGTTTCTTGTTGGATCAATCCTTTTAGTATTATGCAGTGACCTCCGTTGTCTCTTGTTATGGCCTTTGTTTTGAAATCTATTTTGTCAAATATAAGTATTGCTACCTCAGCTTTTTTTGTTTCCCTTTGCATGGAATCTTTTTTTCATCCCTTCACTTTCACTCTGTGTATCTTTTGTTCTGAAGTGGGTCTCTTGTAGACAGCATCTACATGGGTCATGTTTTCTCTCCTGTGCTGTTTTTAATATTCTCTCTTTGTTTTTAATCTTTGCCATTTTAATTATGATGTATCTTGGTATGGTCTCTTCGGGTACATATTGATTGGGACTCTCTGTGCTTCCTGAAGTTATGTGACTCTTTCCTTCACCTGGTTAGGAAAGTTATTCTCCCATTATTTCTTCAAATAGGCTCTCTATCCCTTGCTCACTCTCTTCTCCTTCTGGTACCTTTATGATGAGAATGTTGTTATGCTTGATGTTATCCCAGAGGTCCCTTAGACTTTCCTCACTTTAAAATTTTCTTATCTTTTCGATGCTCTGCTTGGGTGCTTACTGTTATCTTTACCTCTAAATTGCTGATTCAATCTTTTGCTTCAACTTCTGCTGTTGATTTCTTCTAATGTATTCTTTATTTCAGATATTATATTTTTCATTTCTGATCGGTTCTTCTTTTATAGTTTCGATGTCTTTTATAATGTAAACTATCTCATTACGTTCTCACTGAGATAATTTATTCTTCTCCTAAGGTCCTTGAGTATTCTTATAACCATTGGTTTGAACTCCACATATGGTATTTTGGTTGCTTCCACTTCATTTAGGGTTTTTTTCTCTTGTTCTTTTCTTTGGGGCATATTTCTTTGTCTCGTCATTTTTTTCTCTATTAGGTGGATCTTCTGTCACTCCCAAACTTGTTATGAAGGCTTTATGATGACAGTGTCTTGTTGGGATCAGTGATAGAATCTTCCAGATCACCTGAGCTTTGTGCTCCAGGAATGTTGTGGGTTATGTTCACCCCTCCTATTGTAGTTACATGTTGAATATGTTGGTTCTTCCATGGTAGATTCAACACTTTGGGCTTGCTGGCTGTAAGGGTAAACCTTGATCACCATGTATAATATACTATGCAGTGGCTGCCCCCTGAGGCGAAGTTGTTCCCAACAGAGTTTGATGCCTGCCAAAATCCTCTTTTTGGTGTACCATTGTGTGGTTCATTGGGTTGAGCTCTGGTTTAGTCTGAAGACCACCACTGGTTGTGTTGGATTTTGGTGGTTATGGGCTGATGCCATATGTGTGTGTAACCAGCCTTGGGTTACTTGGCTGGTGCTACCATACCATTCACTGTTTGTGTCCATGTTCACTAAACCTAAGTCTGCTTAGGAGGGGCCATTCTGTGTATGAGGGTTAGCTTCCTCCAGCTTAAAGTTGGGGGCAGATCTGTAAAAGTACCAGGGCTCCCTGAGTTTCACCTCTGTCTATCAGCTACTCCACCTCCCTCTGAGGTTGCCTGGTCTTTCTACAGATCATTCTGAAGAAAGACTGTAGCATGAGTCCAAGCTAACTGTGACCCACAGTGATTTCTACCAGTTGTAAGCCTGGAATGGCAATACAAACAGGGTTAGAAGAGGGCTAATGGGTTGCCTAATTGGAGATCATGCAGTCAGGCACTCAATGAAGAGAAATTAGCCCCTGTTCTAACATCAAAACACCCAGTCTTGGTCAGAGTTTCCAACTGTAGTTTACCTTGGAGGGGCTTACTGCAGGTTAAGTTTGCATACAGCCAGCTGTCCTCTCTGCAGGAGCAAGTTCTGCCCTCCTGGCCTTAGGAGGTTAGATTAAAAGTCTCCAGTTGGAGGAAGCTAAACACTTCATCCAGGTCCCAGACAATAGCTTCCTAGGGTCTCACACTCCAAATATCCCCGCACCGAGCCCCTCTCCCTTCACTCATGGAACTGAGCCCATCAGGGCAGGGTATTTGGGACTTGTCAGGGCTGATCCAATAGTCTCCTATTGGGGTGGTGTCCTCATGCTTACAGGAAGGAAGCAGGCACTTATTCCCCTTCCCTGTGGTAGTGTGGACTGAACTCCCAAGGGAGAGTAGATTCCCTGCCACCCAGCAATGTGGCCACATACCTCAGAACTCACCCATTTGGTTCCCAGAGAAAAGCTCCTGGAGACATGGTGCAATAGTCCCAGCTCTACACAGGACTCTGGTCCACCTGTACCACTAAACTCAGCAGGGTGTAGCCAGACAATTGATTCAACAGGTGGGGTGGGGGGAGCCAGCTGTTCACTTGAGATGAAGGAGACCAGCTCTCTTTCCCAAGCCACATAGTTTTATCACTGTCTTAGTCTCTGCCAAAAGCTTCCTCAGAAAGAGAAAGCCCCTTAGAGTCACTACTGGGTACAGGTAGCAGACCCCTCCACAAAGACATGACTACAGCAGAGTGGCCTCACAAGCAGTTGGAAACTAGACAGTGCACTGCCCAGGATGGTGCTATGACAGTAGAAGTGCTTGTCCCTGGGAAAGTGGGGTCTGGGTCTCCCAGGCAGATTAATTTTTACCCCAGATGTTATGCAGCCTCCTTATATAGTCTCTGTTGCTCCAGGTTGGAGGTTCCTGGGTGGAGTTGAGATGCCCAGGTTCCTTGGGGGAGGGAGTTTTGCAGCCACAATATCCCCCTGGTTTCTCAGCCACTGCCACACTTGGGTTCAGGGATTAATTTTTTCTGTACATCCGCCCTTCTTATCAGTCTCTGTGTGGCTTCTTCTGCAACTTCCTGGTTTTTATATTTCAGTTCAGCTAGCCATCAGTTGGTTATTCAGGTTGATTGCTCTATAACTTAACTGTAAATCTAATTTGGGGCTTGGAACAGGTGGGTTCAGCTTCTACCTACTCTGCAGCCATCTTGGAACCCCTACGATTTTAATTTTTAATTTTGTTGTTGTTTTTTTTTTTTTTTCAGTGAAACTACTAGTGTCCCTACTGTGGGTATCAACCACCTCAAATCCTTTTTTGTAAATAGGAGATGCACGTGTGAGTTTGTGTGCTCAGTTTTAAGACTAATTTATTTATCGTTGTAATACCTCTATTAGAAGTGGGGAGAGAGTCATCTTCATGTTCTGTAACATAAAACTGAAAACAAAATTGATTAACCAGTTACTAAGTTCACAAAGAGTCTTAGGGAAGCTGTGTAGTAGTAGGGCAGGGGAAGTGGCTTGGCAAGGTGGCTGAGGGTGTGGTGGGTGGATCATGTAGTAACAAGTAGACCAGGTAGGTGACCTTGTATAACTTACTTAACCTTACTTTTATCAACAAAACTGAAGTAATATCTGTTGTGCCTAAGGTTCTGTTATATGACTAGCCAAAGACATCATGGTTTGAAAATGTTTTCTAAACTACAAATTACTATATACCTGTATAGCATTATTATATATGTACATATAAATAACACATTGTTATTAAAATCAGACTGAAATTATTTCATTTCAGAAAGGGCAGATGCATTTTCTAAATTAGGTAAATAAGCTTTTTCTCTAAACTCCTTGACATAATGAAATAGATTTTTAAAAATAATTTCTAATGAGATTCTTATTCAAGAAAGAGCTATTTAAAAACAAACCTCAAATATCTCCATCAAAACATTGTTATAAGAATAAAGCACATTTTATGAACCTGGATAGATTTTAGATTAACACTAGTCTTTCAAAGATGTATGGGATGAGATCACATTGTTGAAAAGTATATTACATTCTCTTTCAAGGAATAATATTGTCCTTTCTCCTTTTTCCCTTAGCTTATGGAGTAAATGTTGGAGAAGTTCTTTCTCCTTTAGAAGCCAGGGAATTTAAGAAACTCTCAAAGAGAGTTTCAAGCAATTTGATGGGCTGAGCCAAGGCCTCCCAGTAGCTGGAAGGCCAGAAGCACAGTAGGATTATGTTCAGCACTGCTTGTCTGTAGCTTTACCTGAAGTTGTGAGTGTGCTGCTGCTGCTCTTCAGAAAGTCTTTTCAACTTTCTAGGAAACTACCCCAAGAAAATAATTAGAATTATGGACAAGATTTACACTTAAGGATAGTTATCTTAGCATTGTTTAGAATAGCAACACTAGAAGAATGTTTAAATATATTTTGTGTGTGCATATGTGCAGTGTTCAATACAGTATTCTCAAAGCATGTTTATTTATTTATTCATTTATTTGAATTATTTTTGTTCAATTACAGTTGTCTGCATTTTCTTCCCACCCCTTCCCCCCACCACAGCCAAACCCACCTCCCTCCCTTGCTTCCACCCTTCTTCTTGGTTTTGTCAATATTGTGCTGCTATGAATATTGGGGTGCATAGGTTCTTTTAGATTGGTGTTTAAGGACTCTCAGAGTATATCAAAGGATGTTTATTAATATTGGAAACTATGCTACAATGTTAGACAAAAGAGTAAAATACAAAATCATAAATTTAATGGTTTTGATTTTATAAATGTATATGTGCACAGAAAAAGAATATTAAAAGAAGACATCTCCAAATGGAACTGCCTTTTGACCCAGCAATTCCACTTCTGGGATTACATCCTAAGAACTTATGCATTTCAATGTTCATAGCAGCACAATTCATAATAGCCAAGTGTGGAAAGCAACCTAAGTGCCCATCAGTAAATGAATAGATCAAAAAACTATGGTACATTCACACAATAGAATACCATGCAACAGAAAGAAAGAAGGAGCTCCTACCCTTTGTGACAGCCTGGATGGAACTGGAGAACATTATGCTAAGTGAAATAAGCCAGGCAGTGAAAGACAAACACCATATAATCTCACCTTTAAATGGAACTTAATCAACAAAACAAACAAGCAAGCAAAATATAACCAGAGACATTGAAATTAAAAACAATCTGAGAGTAAGCAGAGGGGAGGTGGGAGAGGATTATAGGGGAAAAGGGGGAAGTGTTTTCAGGAACTACTAAAAGGACACATGGACTAAACCAAGGGGGGTTGGAATCAGTGGAGGGAAGTAGGGTTGGCTGGGGTTGGGAGGAGCAGTGAGTGGTAAATGCAGACAAATGTGCTTGAACAACAATAAAATAATTTAAAAAAAGAAAACATCTCCAAATAATAACTATGGCTATCTCCTAGTGATGGAAACAAGAAAATTCAATTTCCTCTTGTACTTTGCTGTATTTTATGCATTTTCTACAATAATATATTCTAGTCAGAAAAAAATTTTCTTTTTATCAAGGAAGTGTTTTCATTGATCTGAGTTCTGTTCTGACTCAGCAACAAATCACAGCAATAAATAAGAACTTTCTCCTCCATCTCCCAGTTACCTTTACTTTTTCTTTTAAGAAAATGATCCAGTTCCTGCTGTAACTTCTGCCAGACTGTGCCTTGTGCCTCTTACTAGCCCAGTATGGTGATAGGCCTGTTCAGCAGGACTCAAGGTCAAGAGAGAGGCACAAATAAATACACTTTTATCTCCACAAATGCACAAATACCTGCTGGTTTAGTAAATACTTTTTAATCTGGTGCTCTGCCAGTCACATATTTAGGCATTTTATGTTCAGTAAGTTGGTCTGAGCTTGGATGGAGACATTTAGGGCTATGGTTTGAAGTTTCTTTCTTCTTGGAAGTTGTGTCCAGCTAAACATTTCTCAAATGTGTTAATTCTTCTCTGAACAGATTAGCAAAACTCTCTTTGAGTTGTTAATTTTAAAAAGTATCTAAGAGAATGTTCTGAATGCCAAATTCCATGCCAACAACCTTGGATATGCAAAGAATTGTACTGAGATCCCTGCCTTCCAGCCAAGCAGCAATACTTCCCTCTTGCTTAGTGTACTGATATGACCATCATACATCATTACTGTTCATTGTGAGGAAATGCTGAGGCAACACTCCTCCGCCACTGAATGCTGCAGACAATGCCCTTATGAATGTCCATTCCATCAGTTATACTTAATGTTCAAGTAATCCCCTTTCTAATTCTTTTTGTAAGTTTAAGTGCCCCTGACAAATAAAAACAACGGCTTTCTCTCTTTTTGTATGTACTGTGAAGCCTATGCGGACAACAGACGATCATAATTTAGTCTTTCATCTGTTGTGAATAATGCTTCATACTCTTAGTACATATTATTGTCCTGAGTACATTAACACTAGATTTATTAATATCACCCATGACTTAAAGTACTTGTTCCAAACAATATGCAAAATTTGTCCACAGTTTCCAATACTCCAACTTCTTGACACTGTCTGAGGCCCAGTCACTGATTCAAGCTTCAGAATCAATATAGAATAAGAGGTGGGTGACAGTCAATAACAAAAACTGCCTGCTTAACTGACTACAGGTTTAAAAGCATATAGAATATTAGAATTCTGTAAGCTAGCAGAGCTAAGAAACAAAATCTGTGGGATGGATACTTACAACACATACTGCATTTGTCAACAAAATATAACAAAATAATTTCTATGTACACTGAACAATTTTTGTGCATGTAAAACCATTATAACAGAGATTCTCAAGCTTTAAGGAACATGTGAGTCTCCTGGAACCTTGTTAAAGTGCAGATCCTGAATGTATAGCCCCTCAGTTAGGGCCTAAGAGTCTGCATTTTAACAAGACCTTAAGTGAGCCTGTTGCTGCCAATTTATGGGTCATACTTGCAGTGACGGAGATCTTTAGATTTATCTTTGAGCTTTAGAGAAACATGAGCTTTAGAGAAAAAAAGCTGAGCTACCAACAATAAATAAATCTTTTAGAGCAAGAAAATTATTTGAGGTATGAGTCTTTAGGACACTGTCCCTGGAAGACCATGCATGACAGAGGGATGCCACTGTTATGGTCAGGGGCCTCAGAGATGAGACGTGCAGGAAAATGGAGGGCTTGGCCACCCACAGCCTTCATACAGTGCATGGAGGCAGCTTATGCTTATGTGACATAGACTGAGTGAAACATGTAGTATGAAAATCCTTTGTAAAGTACAATAGAGATTTCGGGTGACATAATCATCATCATTATTTGGCACAAGGCACTGGATCCTGAGGGACAGTCTTAGTAGGGATAGAAAATAAAAGGAACATAGTATCTATCGCAGAAAGTGCTGGATGACATTGAAAGTTTCTTGAAGCAAAGTCTGGGGCCACTGGGTGAGGAACAGAGTTAGCTCCTTTCTTCTTTCACTCTGGCCTCTGACTGAAACAGCTATTCCTACCCTTGACCACTCCCACATCCCCAACCTTTTCCCAGCATAAAATGAGTTTGCCAAAGGAGCTGGAATGTGCTCTTTGATAATTCCACTTACTCAAATTCTCTTCACAGCTTCCATACAACTTCACCCAAAGCACAAGTGTATGGCAAAGTTGCTCATCCCATAATCAACATCAAAGGAAATATAGAAGACTGTCTTCTCCAATATGTTTTACACTCCATCCATCTATCCAACTGTCTATACATCCATCATCTATCTATTACACATGTATGTGTGTACTGTGTATGTATATAATATAATATACAACAATTATATTATTTTAGATTTATATTAGTAAATATATTATAGTATATTTGTACTATAGAAATATAATATATTTGTATCATATATTTGAATTATATAGTATTAAATATATATCTGTGTTACATTAAACACATATTATCTGTAATACATATTATATATTATATTTTTATTATATAAGTATTTATATTATATAAATATATTTGCATAGATATGTTAAACTTATATATTATATAATATATAATTATTATATATTTATATTCTCCATTTATATCTTTCATGAGGTTAAGGTTTCTCAGTATTTGTTGTGTGTGGTTTGTGATGTCATTTCATATACATCTTTTGCTTTTATCGGTATTATAAGTTGACCTTGGACAGTTAGCAGTAAGTTGCTGCAGTTGTCGGTAAATGCTGAACTGTCTATGATCTTGTGGGCCTACTCTCAATACAAATAATGTTTGCTCAGGACCTGGAACTGTTTTGTGTTTATTTGTTTTCTCTTTAGAATCTTTGGTAAGAATTACTCAGGGAGTAAAATTACCATGCTCTTGACAGCTACCTGGTCATAGACATTTCAACTTGATCTGATGTGGTGTACCAGGGAGAAGTAATTGGTTTTGTTGATTCCATTCCTATTAAAGATGAGATCATATGGAATTTGTCTTTCACTGCCTGGCTTATTCCATTTAGCATAATGCTCTCCAGTTCCATCCATGCTGTCACAAAGGGTAGGAGCTCCTTCTTTCTCTCTGCTGTGAAGTATTCCATTGTGTAAAGGTACCATGGACCCACTCATTTGCTGATGGGCACTTAGGATGCTTCCAGCACTTGGCTATTGCAAATTGTGCTGCTATGAACATTGGGGTGCATGGGTTCTTTCGAATTGGTGTTTCAGGATTCTTAGGGTATAATCCCAGTAGTGGTATTGCCAGGTCAAAAGGAAGTTCCATTTTTAGTTTTTGGAGGAAATTCCATAGTTTTCCACAGTGGCTGCACCAGTCTGCATTCCCACCAACAGTGCACTAGGGTTCCCTTTTCTCCACATCCTCTCTAACACTTGTTTGTTGATTTGTTTATGATGGCCATTCTCAC
>PVKM010044599.1:0-12190 GCA_004027735.1 Carollia perspicillata | reverse complement strand
ATAGTCTGTGAAGGATAGGGGTTAGCTCTTTCTTAAATGTTTTGTAGAATTCTCCTTTGAAACCATCTGGTCCAGGGCTTTTGTGTGTTGAGAGTTCTTTTATTACTGTTCCAATTTCATCAGGTGTTATTGGTCTGTTCAGGCTTTCTGATTCTTTTTCTTTGAGTTTTGGAAGATTATATTTTTCTAGAAATTTGTCCATTTCACTTAGGTTTTCAAATTTCTTGACGTACAGTTCTTCATAGTAATTTTTAAAAATTCTTTCTTTTCTGTGGTGTCAGTTGTTATCTCTCCTCTTTCATTTCATATTGTGTTTATTTGGGTCTTCTCTCTTCTTTTATTGATGAGCCTGCTCAAAGGCTTGTCGATTTTCTTTACCTTCTCAAAGGACCAGCTCCTGGATTCATTGATCCTTAGAACTGTGCTTCATTCTCTATGTCACTTAATTCTGCTCTGATTTTGGTTATTTCCTTCCTTCTACTTGCTCTGGGCTGTCTTTGTTGTTGTTCCTCAAGTTCTTGTAGATGCAGGGATAGGTTTTTTGTTTGAAATGATTCTATTTTTGGTAGGCCTGTATCGCTATGAACTTCCCTCTCACAACTGCCTCTGCTGTGTCCCATAAGTTTTGGATTGTTGTGAGTTTATTTTCATTTATTTTCAGAAACTTTTTGATTTCTTCTTAAATTTTATTCTTGACCCATTCATTGTTTAGTAGCATGCTATTCAATTTTCATGAGTTTGAGGTTTTTTTTTATTGTTTCCTTGAGGTTTGTTCCTAGTTTCAGTCCCTCGTGGCATAGAAAATGCTTGATATGATTTCAATTTTGTTGAATTTGTTGAGGCTTGTTTTGTGTCCTATCATGTGGTCTGTGTTTGAAAATGTTTCATGTACATTTGAAAAAATGTGTTTTTTGCTTTCTGGGGATGAAGGGCTGTATATATATCAGTTAAGTTCATTTCATCTAGGACATTGTTCAGTGCTGCAATATCTTTGTTGATATTTTGTTTGGAAGATCTATCCATTTCTGACAGTGGGGTGTTAAAATCCCCTACTATAATTGTGTTGCTGTCAATATCTTTCTTGAAGTTCTCCAAGATTTTCCTTATATATTTGTGTGCTCCTATGTTGGGTGCATATATTTTTATAATGTTTATGTCTTCTTAATGGTTTCTTCCCTGAGTATTATGAAGTGTCCTTCTGGGTCTCTTTTTAGGGCCCTTGTTTTGAAGTTTATTTTGTCTAATATGTGTATTGTTACCCTGGCTTTTTTTTTCCTTGTCTATTCCCTTGGAAAATTTGTTTCCAGCCCTGCACTTTTAGTCTGTGCAGGTCTTTTGTTCTCAGCTGTGTCTCTTGTAAGCAGCATATACATGGGTCGTGCTTTCTTATCCAGTCAGCTATTCTATGTCTTTTGATTGGAGCATTCAATCCATTTATACTTTAAGGTTATTATTGATAGGTACTTATTTATTGCCATTTTTTCATACCCGTGTTCCTCTCTGTTTCACTCTTTTCCTTCCTTTTCTTAAAGCAGCCCCTTTAGCATCTCTTGTAGAGCTGGTTTGGTGGAGGTGTATTCTTTTAGACTTCTTTTGTCTGGGAAGCTCCTTATTTAGCCTTCCATTTTAATTGAGAGTCTTGCTGGGTAGTGTAATCTTGTTTGCATTCCTCTGGTTTTCATTACTTGGAATATTTCTTGGCATTCTCTTCTGCTTTGGACCGTTTCCATTGAGAAGTCAGCTGCTAGTCTTATTCAGGCTTTGTTGTATGTTAGTTGCTGTTTCTCCCTTGCTGCCTTCAAGATTCTTCCTTTGCCTTGGTATTTTACCATTTTAATTATGATGGGTCTTGAAGTGGGCCTCTTTGGGTTCTTCTTGATTGGGACTCTCTGTTTTTTCTGGATTTATGTGACTTTTTCTCTTATCAAATTAGGGAAATATTTCATTATTACTTGTTCAAACTGGTTTCCTATCCCTTGCCCTCCTTCTTCTCCTTCTTGTATTCCTGTTATATGGATATTGTTATGTTTCATGTTGTCTTCGAGCTCTCTTACCACCTCTTCATTCTTTCTGAGTCTCTTTTCCTTTTCTTGCTCTATCTGGGTATTTTTTCTACCATGTCCTCCAACTCGCTGATTTGACCCTCTGCTTTATCCAACCTCCTTGTCATGTTTTCTAATGTGTTTCTTATTTCTGAGATCTTATTTTTCACTTCTTTCTGTTTATAGTTTCTGTTTCCTTTTTCATACTGATATTGTTCTCACTCAGTTCTTTTTAGTTGTCTATGAGTTCCTTGAACATCTTCATAAACATTATTTTGAATTCTATATGTGATAGTTTGGTCACCTCCATTTCATTTATCTCTTTTAGTGGGGAGTCTTTCATATCTTTAGATTGCATGTTTTTTTTGTCTCCCCATTTTAGGTGACTCTGTCTGTTTGTTTCTGTGCTTGTTGATATTTCACTTTGCTATTTGCCTTTTTAGGTTTAACGTCTATGGTTGGATTTCTGTGGGGTTCAGTGGTGTGGTCTTTTTGATCTCCTTGTCTAGATGCTCTAGATTTGCCCTTCTTTTGTTTGTGTGAGCTTTCTTGTTGTACTTGGGTGTTTACCTTTTGGTGGTTCCTTTTTTGGTGGTTTTTCTCCTCCTTCAGCAGGTATACTGATGTTTGCAGCTCCCACCTCTTCTTGTACGTGATGAGTGGCTAGGGGTAGGCAAAATGGATTAAGGCAGTGGTGGATTTAACATACCAGGAAGTAGAGAAGAGAGAGAAGATTCTTTGGACAAGTATAGTGTTAACTGTGATATTTCACTCAACTAGCCACTTTTCACAAAAGATGAAGAGAGATAAGACTCTTGTTAGAAGGGAGGATGTTTGTGAGCTGAATCCAGAAAACAAAGCACTTGTGCAAGGTTAGATGATGAGATATAGTGAGATTAAAGGATGGGAAGTATGCATAGTGTGAGAGAGAATAGTGTTAATCACAACCATAATAGTGCTCAGGATTAAAGTACAGTGGGCTAAGATAATGGAGGGGTGCTGTGTAGTAGGTACAATTGTATGGAACAACAATTATTTACAGTAGTGTTGGAACAAAAGTAATATGATAAGAAATATATGACTTGTGTAATCAGAATAGAAAGTATCTGATCAAGAATTGTGTGTTATTGGAACATAGGCAAAGTGAAAGAAGGAAAATTAAAATACAGTAAAGAGAATAAGGAAAACTAGTGAAACAATATGATTAAACAGAGAACTAAAATAAAGAAAACTAAACATAAGGAAGAGAAATAAAAAAGTTATAAAATAAACGTGGTAAGAATAATGAAAAAATATTAATAATAATACCGATATACAATAAAATGCCAGCTCTATCAGAGAGCTAAGTAACATTTGTCTCAGCTTCTCAGATTTGGGTTTTAGCTTTGTGCTCCTTCTTTCTATGTGTCTCTGGACTCTTCTTGACTCCACGTCTTAGTCTCACTTGGGGGCAGAAAAACAAAGAGGATCCAAAAAGAAAAAATTAAAACAATAAGCCTCCTGCTGACTTTAAACCTGTTAATTGAGTTCTGCTTGTGTTCCTAGATGCCATAGGAAGAGGGGGCCTGGGCTTCACTTTTCTCCTTTAGGATGGGTTTGAGAGGATGGGGACTAGGTCTGGGCTGCAATATTCAGTTTCCTGGCCTCCGGCTAAGTTCCTCTGTGAGCTGCTAGGCTCAAAGAAGCCACTTAGTGGCACACAGCATGAGATAAGCCGGGCGGTGCAGTTCCACACTTGGCCACTCAGTCTCTGGGTGTGGGCAGCTAAAATCACCTTTGGGGCGAGCCAGCCACTGCTGAAGAGTTCCTTACAGAGCAGATGCCTGCCATTTTTAACAAGCATATGGCTTTTCACACAGCCCAACTTTCCAACTAGTTCGGAGACTATCTGAGTCAGGGTCTGACACGGCCCAACTCCTCCCTTCTCCAGGTGCCGCCTGGCACCTCAGTTTCTCTGGTGCCAGTGTCCACAGTCCCAGCAGATGTGTACTGCCTCTGTGTATCTCTCACTTTGTCTCTATTCCCCCCAGCGACTTGGAGCATCCAGTTCCCTCCTGGTGCCAGGCTGCCTTCCTTGCTCTGGTAGGGGAGGGTGCTGGTGATCTAATTCTTCTTTCTGTATCCTGTGGCAGACCCTGGGCTGGGGCCACAGCAGCCCTGGTCCCACATAGATCCCAGGGACCTTACCGCCCCAGCGCAATCTCCTCACCATCTGTTTTTCAATGTCCTCTGCAATTTTTTTGCCTCCAAACTTCATATAAGCTGGGACTCCATTGGCTGCTCGCTCTCCCTCAGATGGTTGTCTAGTTGTTCCAACTGGACTCCACTCTCACCTACCTTGCCACCATCTTCTCTAACATCCCTGTCACTTGTTTTAAAGGTAAAAAAGAGATAAGACTCTTATTAGAGGGAAGAAGGAATATAAGCTGATTCCAGAAAACAGAGCACTTGTGTGAGGTTAGATGGTTAGATATAGTGAGAGTAAAAGAAAGTAGGTGTAGTGTGTGAGAGAATAGAGTTAACCTCAACAGTAATAAAGCTCAGGAAGATAGTGTAATGGTCCAAGACCAGGGAGGGCTAATCTGTAGTATTTACAATACTATGAAGCATCAATTTTTTACTGTAATACTGGATCAACTATAATATCACAGGAAAATATGATGTGAATAAAAAGAATAGAAAGGAAAAGACCGAGAGTAGTGTGTTACTGAAATATGAAGTGAAAGGAGAAAAATTAAAATTCAATATGAAAGAGAGACAATTGCATTGTCTAACAAAGCAATTAAACAAAAAAACACGATGTGTGGGTGCTTCGGCTTTCACTTCCTCACACAACCAAAAGGAGGATAACAACTGATCTGAAATCAATAAACAACCAAAAGCGCCAGAAAGTCAAACTGCATGGAACTATGACAACAAAGGAATTAAAGAAAAAATCGACCAGAACAACCAGACTGGTAAGACAGTGGATTGCATGGGCCAACTCAGAAAAACCTCAAGGCAGCAGACCTTGGGGGCAGGGCTGGCTGCCGAGCTCAATGGGCTGTGGGGTGGGGCTGACTTAAGGTGACTCAGATGTGGCTGTAGGCGAAGGCTGGGGTTGCCATGGTAGGAGAAGCTCCCAGTCCAAGTCTGTTGAAAAGTATGCTAGAGGTGAGCAGGTGAGCAGCACTTTACCTCTCTGGCTCCTCCCCGACAGGCAGCATCGCAGCACAGCAAATAGGGTTGCCCTGCCCAGGTGAATACCTAAGGGCAAGTGCCCTTACAACCTATCAGCTGCGCCAAGACAAATGAAAGAACAGAGTAAAGCCTCATAAAGAGAGGTAAGCGAGGAGGAGATTGCCAACCTATCTGATGGAGAATTTAAAGCCCTGGTAATCAAAATGCTCGCAGATCTGATTGAGCTTGGTCGAAAAATGAAGAAAACAAATGAAGGATATCCAAAGTGAAATAAAGCAGAATGGTCAGGGAACTAACAGTGACAGGAAGGAAACCAGGACTCAAAGCAACGATTTGAACAAAGGAAAAAATAAACATCCATCCAGATCAAAATGAAGAAACAATTTGAAAAACTGAAGAGACTCTCACAAACCTCTGGGACAACCTGAAACATTCCAACATCTGAATTATAGGGGTGCCAAAAGGAGAACAACAGCAAGAAATTGAAAAGTTATTTGAACAAATAATGAAAGAAAACTTCCCCAATCTGATGAAGGAAATAGACTTCCAGGAAGTCCAGGAAGTTCAGACAGTCCCAAAGAAGTTGGACCCAAAGAGGAACACACCAAGGCACATCATTAAAGTACCCAAGATTAAAGACAAGGAGAGAATCTTAAAAGCAGCAAGAGTGAATGAAAGAGTTACCTCTAAAGGAGTTTCCATTAGACAGCTGATTTCTCAAAAGAAACCTTGCAGGCAAGAAGGGGCTGGAAAGAAGTATTTGAAGTCATGAAAGGCAAGGACCTATATCCGAGATTACTCTATCCAGCAAAGCTTTCATTTAGAATGGAAGGGCAGATAAACTGTTTTCCAGATAAGGTCAAGTTAAAGGAGTTCATCATCACCAAGCCATCGTTACATGAAACATTAGAGGGACTTAACTAAGAAAAGGAAGATAAAATATGAACAGTGAAATGGCAACGAACTCACAACTATCAGCAAATAAACCTAAAAGAAAAGAACCTTTATTAAGCTATTAACCTTTAGCTTAAACACAAACACATTGTACAGCTGCACAAAATATTTTCTTTGTTTATATACTTATTCTACAACCTTTTTTCTATTTTTTAATCTTTTATTCTTTTTTTTTTTTTTTACTTTTTAAATTACTCTGTTTAAAACTAATAAACACAAAGTAGCCTAGGCCTACACAGGCTTAGGTAGGCCTAGACATTCCCCCCTTACATGAATATCTGTTGGTGTTGGGGTTCCGTATTTTTATACTTTTTAAGGAATTTCTTGCAGCCTGGAAAAGCATCTGCTAAACCCTTCACTGAATTCTCTTGAGGGTTCTTTTTTTTCTTCTAATGCAGCTTCCTTTTCTTCTGCCTCTCCTTCAGCTGTATTTTCCTACTCCAGTTCCAGCAACTCTTCAACAGTCAGTTCCTTAGGAACCTGCTCTGGGAGCTCCTCAGTGTCATCCTCATCTACATGCAACTTAAAGTTTGCCATATTAACCAAAACCTTGTTGATTTTGGCGTCTTTGTACTACAACCTTATAATGGCTGTGACAGCACTGGGTGATAGGGATTTTTCAGCTCTGTCAATAATCTCTTGGGATCTTCATTGTATATGGGGTCTGTTAACTGAAAAACCATTATGGGGCACATGAGTATATTTAAAACTTTAAATACATATTTCCATATTGTATTCCATATAGTTTTAAAGTAATGATTTTTTTGTTAGAGAACTCTTTTTTTCTTTTGGAAAAATGATTTTTGGAAAATTGTGTTAATTTGTTTCGATATCTAAAAATACTATGCATTTATATTTTTCATCTTATTTAGCTTTTGCCTGTGATGACAGAGCAGCTACAGTGGATGCCATTTGTGAATTCCAAATTTCATGAACCATTTTTAAAATTTATATATTGGTCTCTACGGCAACTAGAAGCTGGAACACTGGTAATTTATTAATAGGAGTCTCTACAACTGCTATTTTTTGGTATTATTTCTTGTGATTTTGTTTTTTCACTGTTTTTTTTTTTTGCCTGTGTTGTTTATATATCAGGACTTCTTGCTTCCCCTGCTTCATTTACTACTTTTTCTTCTTTCTCCTTTCACATATCTTATTTCTCAATGCTGTAGATGTGATTCAATATGAAATGTTGTGTTTTCAGTTTCAGAACTGTATAAGTAAGGAGTTGTTAAAACCAACTGTCATCCCCCCATTATTTAATTCATAATTTTTTTATATTTTATAGAAGGTAATGAAAGTTAATGGTTTCTTGTGCTTATGCCTGTAAATACACACTAGCTAAATGGGATGATGAATATTAGGATAACCTAATCAAAGAAAAATTGTCCCAGCATCTTATAAAATGAACAGTATGTTATCTACTCATTTAAGGGTCATTTAGTTCAAATAATGAGCTAAATGATTATATATTGCACACATATATAATCATTTGTATGAATTGTTCATCCCCCCCACCCCAGTTACTATTGATAGATGCTGTTATAACTTTCATTTGGTTAAAAAAGAGATCGAATTTGTGCTCAGGCAGTTTAGTCTTGGTCCTGTGGAATTGAAGAAGCACACAGCTGCCCACTCATTGCAGTCCTGATGTTTAAGTAGCACAAACCATCAGTGTTGAGTAGTGCGATGTTTAGATAATGCGATTATTAAGGTTAAGGAAAAATATCTTTTCTGAGGTGATATGCTAAATATTGTGCCTCCATGCTGTGCATGAGTAAATACATGAGTACTTATGCCAGTGCGTGCATACACACGCCCACACAACGGAATATCATTTTTAATTTATTGGTCTTAACTGTGTCTCACCAAACAAAGTTACATAAATTATCAGATCTGTTAATGCTACTGTCTTCTTTATACAATGTTTTTGATTGTTACTTGAACAACAGTTTATGAAAACGGGTAGCTGAATGCTTGCTTTCAGCAACAGAAAGGTTTGATTTAGACAGTTGAATGAAACTTTCTCTTCCTTACAAATCTTTTTTTCATTTTCCTTCAGATAATTTGTAGTTTACTTTTATTGTCACACTTATTATATATTCAGCATCCCACTCTGTGTGCTATTATAGAGAGTACTGTGAGCCTACATCTACTTTTCTAGTGAAAAGTGGTGTTCTTGCCACTCTGACATTTATTTATTCAACATTTATTGATGAGTTTTTAATATTTAATTTTAACAACCATCTAATTACATTCACTTTTTAAAAAAATTATCTTTTTATTTGAGATAATTGTCGATTCCACTTTAGTTATAAGAAATAATAGATCACTTGTAACCTTTATCTCATTTCTCATACTAGTAGAACTAGTACAATATCACAACCATGATATTACCATTGATACAGTCAAGTTAACAGAACAGTTCCATCTCCATAAAGATTCTTCATTTAAAATATATATATGTATACACACTTCATTTGTTAGAGCAGGTTTGGGGTCACAGCAGAATTCAGCTCAGGTATTTCCTGTATATGCCCTGCCGCCATACATACACAGCTTTGACCACGAAAAACATCCTGCACCAAAGTGGGACGTTTGTTACAATCTGTGAATCTACCTCGACACATCATTATTGCCCAGACCTCCATAGTTTACATTAGGGTTCACTCTTGGTGTTTTATACTCTACAGTTTTTGACAAATATGTAATGGCATGCAAGCACCACTTTTCTGTTATGCAGAATAATCTGATACTAAAAATAATTTGCTCTAAAAATGCTCTGTGCTCTGCCTATTCCCTATTCTTGCCTCCCTCACCTCTAACTCTTGGACACCACTAATCCTTTGACTGTCTTCATAGCTTTTCCTTTTACAGAATGTCATGTAGTTGGAATCATACACATACAGCCTTTTCAAATTGGCTTCTTTTTTTTTAACAATATGCATTTAGGATTCCTTCATGTCTTTTTATGGCTTGACAGCTCATTTCTTTTCAGATCTGAATATTTTATTTCTCTATGTACCACAGTTTATTCATTCACTAAAGGCCATCTTGATTACTTCCAAGTTTTGGCAAGCATGAATAAAGATGCTGTAAACAACTATGTGCAGGTTTTTGTATAGATATATTTTCAATTCCTCTGGGTAAATACCAAGGACACAATTGTTGGATAGTACGGTAAGAGTATTAGTTTTTTTTTAAGAAATAGCAAACTGCCTTCTAAAGTGGCTATACCATTTTGCATTTCTAGCAGAAATGACAGAGATCCTCTTGCTTCACATCCTCATCAGTCTTTGGTGTTGTCAGATTTTAGAGTTTTAGCCATTCTATTGACATGTAGTGGTATCTCCTTGTCATTTAAATATACAATATTCTTTTTTAACTTATTTTTAAGAATATTTTATTGATTATACTATTGCAGTTGTCCCAGTTTTTTTCTCCCCTTTATCCCCCACTACTCTGCCCTCCTCCCACAAGCAACCCCCCCTCTTAGTTCATGCCCATGGGTCATACATATACGTTCTTTGGCTTCTCCATTTCCTATACTATTCTTAACCTCCCCCTGTTTATTTTGTATCTACCATTTATGCGTTTTATTCCCTGTACCTTTTCCCCCATTCTTCCCCTCTCACTGCTGATAACCCTCTATGTGATCTCCATTTCTGTGATTCTGCTCCTCTTCTAGTTGTTTGCTTAGTTTGTTTTTCTTTTAGTTTTCTCTTGGGTTTAGTTGTGGATAATTGTGAGTTTGTTGTCATTATACAGTTCATATTTTTTGATCCTCTTCTTTTTCTTAGATAAGTACCTTTAACGTTTCATATAATAAGGGCTTGGTGATGATGAACTCCTTTAACTTGACCTTATCTGGGAAACATTTTATCTGCCCTTCCATTCTAAATGATAGCTTTGGTGGATGGAGTAATCTTGAATGTAGGTTCTTGCCTTTCATGACTTCAAATACTTCTTTCCAGCTCCTCCTTGCCTGCAAGGTTTCTTTTGAGAAATCAGCTGACAGTCATATGGAAAGTCCTTTGTAGGTAAATGTCTCCTTTTCTCTTGCTGCATTTGAGATTCTCCCTTTATCTTTAATCTTGGGTAATGTAATTATGATGTGCCTTGGTGTGCGCTTCCTTTGATCCAACTTCTTTGGGACTGTCTGAGCTTCCTGGACTTTCTGGAAGTCTGTTTCCTTTGCTAGATTGGGAAAGTTCTACTTCATTATGTTTCCAAATAAGTTTTCAATTTCTTGCTCTTCCTCTTCTTTCTGGCACCCCTGTGATTCAGATGTTGTAATGTTTAAAGTTGTCCCAGAGGTTCCTAAGCCTCTCCTCATTCTTTTAAATTCTTGTTTCTTCATTCTGTTCTGGTTGAATGCTGGTTATTTCTTCCTTCTGGCCCACATCATTGATTTGAGTCCCATTTCCTGCCCTTCACTGTTGGTCCCCTCAACATTTTGTTTTACATCATTTTGCATAGCCTTCACTTCTTCCTCTCTTTTGCTACCATACTCAACCATTTCTGTGATGAGCATCCTGATTACTAGTGTTTTGAACTCTGCATCTGATAGGTTGTCTATCTCTTCATCACCTAGTTGTATTTTTTATCTGTGCTTTCATTTGGGCCATTTTTTTTTTTTGTCTCAGTATGCCTGTTGCACTCTAAAGGGGCAGATCCTTAGGCGTTTGCCAGGGTAGGGCAACCCACATCCCTGTGTGGTGGAGCTGTGTATGGGGGAGGGCTCTGAAAAGGAACAATGCCACTCATTTGGCTTTTGGCCAGCTTTCAGTCGCTTGCCCCACTACCCACAAGAAAATTGGGCCCTTCTGGTCGTGATTTCCAGGTGGGAAGGTTTGTGTATGCTCTAGGACCTGGTGGGTCTCTCTAAGAACTCTCCCCTGAGGCCGGGAGTTTCTTTCAACTCCGCAATTCCCACAGGTTTTTACAGCCAGAGATTTTGAGGCTTTTATGCCCACTCTGAAACCCTGGGTTGCGTAATCTGTCCCTATCCCCAGTTGTTCCTCCTGGTTTATCTGCACACAAATGTGGGACCCCCACCCCTGGTCTGCGCTGGGTGCCACCTTGCCATGTGTCCTCTCCTCTCTGGCTGCTAGTCTCCTCCCCTCCTACCAGTCTGGATAAATGTTTCTTCTAATGTTTCTTAACTCCTTGGTTTTCAGACTTCCATACAGTTTGATTTTCTGGCAGTTCTGATTGTTTTTTGTTTTTAAATTTGTTGTTGTCTTACTTTTGATTGTGGGAGGAGGCAAAGTATATCTATTTATACTTTCATCTTGGCCGGAAGTCCCACCTCTATGTTCATAGCAGCGCTATTTACAATAGCCAAGTGTTGGAAACAGCCTAAATGTCTATCAGTAAATGGATCAAAAAACTGTGGTATATTTACACAATGGAATACTATGCAACAAAAAGAATGAGGGAACTCCTACCATTTGTGATAGCATGGATGGAACTGGAGGGTATTATTGTAAATAAAATAATCCAGGTGGTGAAAGACAAATACCATATGATTCCCTTTATAAGGGGAACCTAATCAATAAAACAGACATGTGAGCAAAATAGAAACAGACATAGAAATAAAGAACAAACTGATAGTTTCCAAAGGGTGCAGGGAGGGTGGCAATGGGAGAAAGAAGGAAAGAGTCAAGGAACATGTATAAAGGACAAACGGACAAAGACAAGGGGTGGGTGGGAGGGTCAAATGTGGTAGATGGGGGAGAGTAGGGCGGAGGAGAGGAATGCAGGAAAAAATATGAGGACAACTGTAACTGAACAGCAATTTTTTTTAAAAAGCCTCTTTTGGTGACCCTAACCCCAGCTACTGTCTGGCTTTCCACACACTCCAACTCTAGCAAGTCCAGAGTCTATCTCAGTCACAGCCAGTTGTGGCCCACCTCTTCTCCCAGCTCCGGGTTCCATCAGGATCCCCACACTCTCTGAAACTGTCCTGGCCTGAGACCACCTCCTCTGCCCCGCCACCCACTTTGTGAACC
>PVKM010044598.1:0-12199 GCA_004027735.1 Carollia perspicillata | reverse complement strand
GTCAAATTTAGAACCGACTCTGCACTCCAATCAGAGGAGCCGAATGGTCACTCACAAAAGCAACTGGCAGCTGACACAGGCAATTACGGATGTGTGGCATGCCGTTTTTAGAGTGTCCGTTGTGACTGCATTCAGACTGGATCTCAGGAGGACAAGTGCATTTTGCAGGTGCCCTGCAGAGCAGCCTGCTGGGGAAGAGCAAATGAAAGGAGTACAGACCATTTGCTCCCAGGAAATGACACCTTGGCTTCCCTCATGGGAGTTGCTCTGACTTGCTTTGATGAAGGCCATCCTTCTCCATCTGTACTGATCTCAGCAGGGATGCACAGAATCTACAGCACACAGTAATCAGCAATTATCTCACTCTAGCAAAACAATGGGGATGAGCTGGGGAGAAGAGCAAAGGGAAGCTACCAAATAACATTCAGGCTCCTAGCAACCTACCAAACTATGGCCAGAATGTGTGTGTGCTACACTCAACTTCCGCTTCTGCCTGGTGTGCCAACACAGCAGAGGGGGTTTCTTGTTCAACTCATATTTTGTTTGTGGTTGTACTCATAGAACAAAGAAACAGACAAGAGGATTTCTGAATCTATGGCATGCAATCCGAAGAATAAAGGGGTATTCTGTGCCTTAAGAAAAACAATTCAATCGGCCATTAAGAGATAAAAAATGATAACCGAGGCTCTCGTTTCTAGGTCAATTAGTAGCATAATGAGCATTATGAATTAAAGTCCTTCTTCATTCAGCTTGTGTATAATTTACTCAGTGAAATACTGGATGGACAATTGAAAGAATGTGATTGCAAATAAAATTTCCAAATGGAATTACATTTTTTCAAGAATCCATGCAATCAAGTTATTCTCAAACATTCAAATATCAGTAACATATGAAGGTGCCAGAAACAATAACAAGACAGGAGGGATAACATACCATTTAGTTTGACTAACTTTTAGCATGTAACATGGCCGAGAAAATCTTGGTATGTGAATACACATGTGTGTTTGTGTATATGTCTCTGTGTGTGTATAATGGCTTCAATAAAACCAAAAACAATGATTTACTGAGTGTTTATTATTAGAACTCTGCTAGGTACTGAGGAGTTATAAAAATGAATATTATTTTCATCTTGAGTGAGATCACTGAACTATTACTAATGAAAACTATAAAAAGCATTTGTTGGCTGGCTGTGTTTCACATAATTCCTTTTGCATCCATGCATAACTTAATTTAGAGAGTCGTGTGAATATAGTCAATGTGGGGTTCCCCACTTTTAAGTGTGCCTCACCCGATCATCTAGCTAATTAGTCAAATGGCTTGCATTTTTCATTCCTGGCTACGAAAACATTAGGAAAAATAAAACCATTTCCAGTTAGTACAGATCTCTTTGGTTTTTATCCCAAGTATTGTATATGTAAAAACTGAAGAAGAAAAAAATAAGATCATTATAATTCTGGACACTAGTGTTTGTTACATAGCTAAATGATTAGAATTATAGCGATATATGGATGGATCTTCATATCCCCAGAGGTATTGAACACTTCCTAGGACGTGCAGAACATGAGCATACAGGGTCACTGCATATAGTTCTACAAGTTATTTACTATACACACAAACCTAGGCATGCAGTGTTCACATGGTCCGTGATGTAAATGGGAAGCCTTGGAAACCCGGCATTTCTTCAGTCCTGAAAGTTGCTTAACTTCACAGAGGTAATTTGGACATATTCTAACGGAAGGCCTGACCCTATGTTATCTGAATCCATCTGCCTCGAAAGGCGTCAATCATCAGATGGCATTATTTTCATCCTCTCAAATACTACCACCATAACCTGCTGCTGTTCAAATGGCAGTCCCCTGCTGGAAGCCTCTCAATATTTCACTCTCCCAGACTCCAGCTGCCATAGCATACAAGGTAGGTTGAAAAGAGTCATAGGAATGAAATGGTATGCCTTGCTTAATGCTCAGATGATTAGAGGCACTGGATCTATTGCTATTTCATTAAAATAGACAAACGTACTTACACTCATATTCAATTTCTTGCCTGGAAGGAAGATAACTCCATTTTGCAGTATGATGAAGAAGAAGATGTTCTTTATAACTGCCATTTCATGTTCCAGGAAAATATACATGTATGCTCCAGAAATTTCATGGAAATGGATGCAAAGTATGCCATACATGTGCTCAAGGTGAATTTGGGGAAGATGGTTTTCTATTGATTCCTTTTTTCCGTGACTAGTAGCAGTGTTTTATATATAATCTCTCAGTCCCTGTCCTCTTGTGACAGAAAACTTCTGAATAACAATGAGAGAAACATTAGCACTGGCCAAACAATGCTCAATCCATATGCTTTTTCCTGATTATGAAGTGTCATTTAAAGCCCATATTCTGATCACAAGCAAGAGTCAAGGTGTTGGGAGATGGTTCCATTAGGCTTGGGATTACTGGCTATTTATTTTTAACCTTTGGTCTGATATCAGTCCAATAGTTTTCTGTGCTTCTCAGCAAGAAACAGAGCCCACTAACAAGTGAAAGCCTTTGAAACACGGTCCTCTCCATAGAAAGTGCCAAAAGGAAGGGACACAGCTCATCGGCCCACCTAGCAATTTCCCTGACCATGCCTAATTTCATGAATTTTGCACAAATATAATTTTCACCCATGCTCTTTCTTTATTTATCCTGTCTGTTGGAACTTCCCAAAATACAGAAAGAGCTGGGGGAATTACAGTGCTTAAAGGAATGACAACCCTCCAAATCTATCTCAAAAAGCCATTTGCAGGGTTAGCTGAATAGTCTTCAGTTGGCCACAAAAGGATAAGAAATGGTCTAAGAGAAAACAATGCGGACTCTCAGGAAGCAGATGGAGCTTGGCAATGAACAGTTACAACTTGCAGGCTCAAAGAAAGTAACTGGGACAAGTCACCTGGAACCCCCTGCCAAACATGCTGTAACTTAGTGTCATGGAAAGAGAGAAGGTCTTAAAAATGACACAATTATTTTCAAATCCCAGGTCTGCCACTTACTACCTGAATGCCTTTGAGCACAGCACTGAAACTCTCTGAAACTCAGTTTCTTCAGCTGTAAAATTGGGGTGATAATTTTTGTCCTGCCAGCTGCAGGGCAGCAGGACTGTTGAGAGGGAAAAATCAGACAATAAATGTGAACATATTTTGTGAACAACAGAGACCTATGCCAAACTAAGGGATTCATTTTCTGGGAGACATTAGGCATAGGACAGGAAAAAAAAAATCCCTGAAGTATAATGATAATAAAACGGGGCCATATTGGTAGGAAAAAAGAAGGACAGTTTTAAAAAGAAGAAGCAACGTTACTCCAAGATGTACGGTGAGAACATTCATATCTTCCGTCACAATAGACTTTACCCATTAGTGCTTAGAAGAAGCTATAAGGTATTAAATAAAAGTCTATCAGTAGGAGAGACTATTAGTTGCTCACTGATTATGCAATTTTCTAACCGATAATGAACCTTGCATTATAGATGGTGGCAATACGGGAAGGGAGAAAGAGAAAAAGGTATGGACAGGTGGAGAGAAGGGAAAGGGGAATGAGAAAGGCTACAACTCTCAGCCTACTGGAAATAGTGGCAGCCAATGAGATGGAAGCGCCTCTGGGTGGGGCTTCCAGGAACCCTTCAAGGGGGGCTGATTATGGGCCATCACCCATCTGTCCTTCTTCCAGCTGTCTGGAACCCAGCCAGGAAGACTGAAGTGGCAGCAGCCATCTTTTCCAGATGGAAGCCAAGAACTGAGACGAAAGCAGCGTGCCTGGCCTGGACGGCGACCACCGAGCCTCCCTTTTCAGCCATATTGCAAGTGAGAATAGACTTGCCAGACTTTATTACATAATAACGGTTTTAAAATTCACTCATAAGATCCTCTTTTATAAAACTAAAATTTGGGTCACATACAGTAGCACATCATTACATTGAAGATGACTTCACATCAAACTCCCTGTCCCATTATCTTAATTCACACCCATAAGTGTAGTTTTGGTTTTCTGGGGTTTTTTTTTTAATATTCTGGGCAAAGCCAGAATGCATTCTATTGGCCTCTACAGGAATTCCTGTTGCCAAGACAGCTGGAGAAGACTATGAAAGCTCAATGAACCTTGCAGTCAAGCTTTGTGTGCACTCAGAGAAAACAGCTGAGTAGTCTGAGCCCTGATTTCCATACGAAGGACAAACTTGCATTTCAAAGCCACTCTTAGTTCAAGCACCCAGTCTCCATACAGTGGCAGCAATATCTAGTAGCAGCTAGTCCAATTTCTTCTCTAAATGTTTATGCCAGATTTCCATGGGAAGCTACTTATCATACTGGACTGGAATTAGTTTAAACTCCTCAGCAAACTAAGCCAGAGTCCCATTCATTTTCAGACATAAAAGCATTATTCTTATTGTGATGATCTGGCATCTGTGTGAATAGAGTACAAATTATTCCATTTTTCTATATCCAAAGGGATGTCATTACATACAAATGGTTTCTAATTTGTATTATTTAAAAGTTGGATAAATCAAGGCACTTGCATAATACCTCACGTTCTGCCTTTGATTGAAGTTATTTGAATGAATGCCACTTTGTTCTCTTAAAAACTTACAAGATCTTTAAAGACAGAAAGAGCATCTCAATTATCTTTTTATCGCCCAAGGCATCTAATACTCTGCCTTGTGTATACACATTCAGTAAAAGTTGCTTCAATTGAATTCACTGAATTGTTGAGCATATTTATATGGTGACTTGTATTCAACAGACAGACATGGTTTAAGGGTACAGAGAAGCCCAGTTCTGCCACTCACTCTCACTTGAGCTGGAGCAAGTCAGCCTCTCAAAACTTTGGTTTCTCACTAACAGAAACTCACAACACATTTTGTTCAGCCCATCTCTTGGGGTCAACCGGTGGGTCAAATGAGGCAAATCTCTAAATATCTAAACCTTTTGTAAGATACCGTACTATTACTCTTTGCTACATGTGCCTCTGAAGTGCAGTGTGGCCAAGTTACTTTTGTTTGAAAGTTCTGTCTGACAATGTTAGTTTCCCCCTTTATCCCCAGTGAGTCTTTCCTCTGTTTGTGAAAGCACATCCTCCAAAGAAGTACTACCTTGCAGCGAGGTCATTGTGTTGATTTCACCAGCGCTAAATTGCGGTCACTAGCCCACTGTTCTTCTCCCAGAAGAAACGAATTTAGCCTTCCTCCTTACGATCACTTCTTCTTTCGGATACAAAGTAAGCTCATAGACAAAGTACAGACATCCTCTACATCTTCTTCAGAGGCCTTTAGCATCAGTAAATCAAGATCATCAGCAAAAGAGGGAGAAACGGGGCAGGGAACCCAGCGAGTTCCCTAACTCCCATATAGGACTGTTTCATAAACTAATGTAGAGGCACTCTATGAAACTGCCTAACTAGTACAAGAGGAAATTTCTTCATGGGCTGCATTTAATCAGTATGTCTTTGATTGACATGCAGAGGGTTTGGGAATTCTGTCATACCCATATGCAGATGTGACTGCACATTCCAAATCCCAAAAGACCTTGTATTTGGATTAGAAACCACTTGGCATTATGAAAAACATAGAAGACATAAGAGCTGTACTTACAGATATTCTAAATTAAATACCTTACTTCAGAATTTTTTCCTAAAGTATAGACAGGAATATGATGGAGGGGAATCATAGAAATGAATCCCTTAATACCATAACGCTCTTTCTCAATTTTTTGACATACGCCAACCAACCCCAGAGCAAACTAAAGACATCAGCAATACAATAAATGTGTGGTCCATGATACTGTGGATGCCGACGAGAGAAGAACTCTACCCTGAAGTAAATGAGATCCTGTGGTGACTCCAGGAACTTAAGTGAAGTAAAATTAGGAAAGGCAGAAAAATATTTAAGACTGCTCCTTCTCCCTCAATTTTCCAAGGGGAAAAAACAAACAAACATTAAAATTGTGTATTTCACTTAACATTTATCGAGCATGAGTTAATACAAAGGATCAGATTTCCAAATCAGACTCATATGAGGCAGAGGTATTATCCAGTAACATTCTTTGCTAATAATTTCAAAGATATAAGTAATTGGAGGCATAGAGGAAGCAGAGAGAGGTTAAGGATATGGACGACAGGTGGCCCAGCCCTTCTTTACCACTGAAGAGATGCCCTCTGACCTGCATTCAAAGACGAGTTCTCCAAATCCAGGGTGCAGTCACCTCATTCAGCAAGGAGTGCTTTAGCTTAGGCAAAATCTCCATTTCCATGCAGATGGTTACATGACTTACATGATATTGTCCAGGGAGCATGTCCCATAAATCCACGGACCTCAGATGTGTTTACTGTAAGCAATCCTAAACCAGAGACACTCTTCTGATAGCAGTCCATAAACATGAATTCTCCCCCTCACAAACACCATTAGTCTACTCACCAGATCATTTATTAGCATGTTTATAAGGAGATTAGGCCACGTCATTCGCCGTCTTGCTTCCTCGTTCATGCCTCCCCAAGAATGAGAGAGAAATGAATCGTAGAGCAATTGGTGAAGCCCTTCCTTCCCAGAACATTTCTAATGTTCCAGGTACAATTTCCAAATTCTTTACATGTGTAACTTCATGCACTATTCTCAATTCAAGTACTATCACTCCCTTTTCCAAGTGAAAAATTCAAGCATGAAAGATTATGGAGAACCAGGATTTAAGTCCCAAGACACTGGCTTCGAATTCTGTTTCTTAAAGCATGTTATGATTCACTTCTGTAATTATAAATCCATCTATGATCTTTCTTTTGAGATTGGATTAAGAAGAATAAGCAATCTGTGAGTTTTAATATCGGCCATTATGATGGATTAAAGATGGAAAAATTCTTTGACACTTCTCCCATTGAGAGACGGGACCTATTTCCATATCCCTTGAATCCGGGCAGGCTTCTGCCTGTTTGCACAAATAATAAAAATGGTGGCAGTGACATGGGGCCTAGCTATTGGCCTAGTCATGAAGACACCTGGCAGCTTCCACTATCATCTCGTGGTGTCCTGAGCCACCAAGGAAGAGCTCTGCCTACTCTGTTTGACAGACCACGTGGAGATACACTGAGAGGAAAAGGAAAAGGGACTCAGCCGGGCCCATGTTTCCAGACATCCCAGCCAAAGTGTTAGGCACGCATGAAGCTGCCTTGAACCCTTCAGATCAGAACAGTTTCCAGCTAAATATCACTGAATGACCTCAATCAACAACATTTGGCACAGAAGAATCATCCAGCTGAGGCCTGCCTGAATTCCTGACCCACAACATCATGAAAAAAAGAGACACTGCCTCCCATTCCCCACAACAGATCTGAGCATGGAAAGGTAATCTCTAGCATAAAATGCTACGCCACAAGGAAAAACAATGAAGAGAACAGGGAGCCTGCCTTTTTAAAACCATCTTGTTTAAATGTAGTGTTTTGTAAATAACAAAAGTGAGAGTGACAAATTGTACTTAATAAAATGGTATGCTCTTGTCTTAAAAGTCAGTGGCATCCAAAGGTCCATGAGTTCAGGAAGGTTACTTCATAGGTTGCTAAATGGGTTCGCCAGAGTCCAGAGCACAGGCAATGAGCATGGGCAAGAATTTTGAGAGAGTCAGATGTTTGTGTTTTTAAAGGAAAACAGGGTGGGTGATTTCAATTACACCAAAGCACATTTAAATTGGTGCACCTATGGTAGTATTAACCACATCTACACTGTGATAAATTTCTCAAAATGAATGTGTCCATTCCTCTCTGCGTAGGAGCTGCAGGTGTTGCCTCGGGCTAATGAACCTATTTGCTTCTCTCCCGTCTGAAGCCCCATGACCTTCTTCAATTATGGATGGAGAATTTGAAACGACTTCTAACCTCACAGGACAACTCTCACCTCTATTCTACCTCTAAGGTTTTTTTTCTCTTCTCTGCATGATCAAATCCTCTCTACTTCTTTGCAATACACAATAACACACACGCCGCACATATGCACATGCATGTACACCCCACACCCACACACAGACATGCCAAGCAGTAACAATGTTAGCAAAAGAGGCAGGATCTTCAGGCCTGCTTCTACTGGTAAACCCATGAGACACTCTATCAAAATGTTAAGTCATTCAGTGTTTACATGTCATTAACGGCCAAATATCGTCGCTTAAAAACCTTCAGTTCTAAGATGTCATGTACATTAAAGATAAATCTGGCCCACTGAAATATGAAGATCAAGCACGCTGAATATAAACACAGTAAACCACAAACATTTTATTAATAATATTTACCAGATAAACTATGCAGTCATTTATCCACCTGATATTTCCTGCATATATATTTTCATGTTGCCCCATTTACACAATGTCATTCTGTTTCATATACTCCTCACAACAGCCTTCTAAACTAGGCATCATTTTATCCATTTGCCAGATGAGAAAACAGAAGCTTCAAAATGATAAATGTATAAAATGATACAGATATTCTCAAGTAGCAACCAAGAGAATTATCTATCTTATATTTACAGTCTTTTTAATATGCCCTACTTCATCCCAGTGTACCTAGAGATTTATTCCTTATAATTGCGAATGACTCAGATTATCCACAGAAAATAGAAAACCAGTTTTTATAACTTCATATACTTGTGTGACTATAAAAAAGCCTCACTACAGAAGAGAACTAGGCCTTCTGCTGTGGTCTTTATCAGGCCATATTCGTATTAACTACAAAGTTAAATATAGGGAAATATCAGCAAGAAAGGCAAAAAGCGATCACATATCAATTCTATGACCCATGCCACAGAACAAGCCCTGCAATGAGATGCTATTTGACAGGAGGCTGGGAAGAGTTTCAGTAGCAAAAGCTGTGGAAGCCTCATCCATCACCTTGGGACCCACCTCGGGAGTCACCTACCGCTCTGTGGATGGTTCCTATACAGGCAACAGTTTTTCACAGCAAGTAGTTGTGTCCCTCAGTCCAAGGAATTTTTCTGGCTACAGGACTATGATCAACTCTGCAAGGCTGACAGTCTTCAAGAGCCAAGGAGTTAACACCCCAAAGAGCAACCCTTAACCACTGAGGTACAGAAGTCAGTGGACAAATGCCTCACTTTCCTACCCTTCAGTGAGGCAATTCGAGTGTGTGTCCCACATAGGCTTTAGAAGGTCCTGGGTGAGGATGACTGTGTCACTCACCAAGGTAACCGGCTCGCTAACTACCTACCCTTCAGTGGCTTTTCTCACTTCCGGTCTCCCTCACCACAACATGCAGGACTTCCGGGGCTATCTGTCCAATAAAGTAGCAGAACCAATTTTTGCAAGGTAGCTGTATTGAAATACCCTATCCCACATACTTTTCTTACAATGTGACACTGACGCTCTCCCATCAGGAGCTAAAGTATATGTCCCTTTGAATCTACCAGGGTCTGTGATTCTAGCAGAAGAGACACAGCGGACTGCTGAGGCTAGGTTTTAAGCAGTGGTATGGCTTTTATCTGGACTTTTTGAAAGGCTCATTCTTGGAACTCTGCCACCATGCTGAGAGGAAGATAAGAAGCAACAACATCAAGAGGCCATTCGCATGAGCTTGAGTCAATAGCCCCAGGTAAGTTCTCAGCCAGCAGCCAGAATCAATACGGGACCTGGCAGTGAGTCTTCAAATGGTTCTACTCCCCAGCTAGAAGCCAAGTAGAACAGAGCGATCTGCCCATTGAGCCATGCCTGAATTCCAGACTTGTGAGCAAGATCACTGTCACTGTTTTAACACATTAAGTTTCGGGCTGGTTTGCTACTCAGCGATCGTTAACTAGAACTTACGTAAAGAGATTCTTATCTCAGGGTCTGCTTTGGAAAGAACCCCAAACTAAGACAGTGTCCAGGGTAATGCGACTAGCAAATGGCAGTAAGTGAATGAACTCAACTGCCTACTGAAAGCCCATGCCAGGGCCACTGAATTCTTCCACTGATTCAGTCAAGCGACCATTTGGTCTCTTAAATAGAGAGGCCCCATGTCTCTAAAAGAAGAAGAAAAAGGCATCATGGTCCTCACAATTCTTATTATCTCGTAGACACTAAATATGAATATAAATCAGTCCTGAATGATTGTGCTTCCCTCATTTTCAGTTCTTAACTCCATATTTCAAGCCCTACTCATTGTTCGGGGTACTCTTGCCAGTTTCAAACCAGCAGAAAACTTAAAGGACATTACTGCAAAGGAAGAGAAAAATATAAATAGCTAATTATAGGCTTTCATGTTTTAGTTTCCATCAGAGTATTCTCAGCTGAGTCTGGTTAATAACCAGGCACATTTTCAACGAATTACAGATTAAAAAATTAAAGAGCGAATAGTGATTTATCTAGATTTCCGTACAATGTAGAGTTTGGAATTAATGTTGCTAACAAAAGGGTATGACCGTGGACACACACTGTATTTTCTTAAGGAATATTCACTCAATATATTTTTCATTCTAAGAAGAGAACATCACTATAAGTTAATCTGTAAAGATAAAATTCAGAATCTGATCTAAAATATAATCATAATCCTCACTGCTGATATAAAATTAAAAGGCAATTGCAAAATGTTTATGCCCTAAAAATATAACCCACCATATTAAATCCACTGCAGCACGTTCAAATAAAGCCCTGCTAAAGGAATTAGCACGTGAAAAGGACAAATCTCCACTTCCCTAAAGTGCTCTGTAGCTTTATGAACATAGCATTATTGTTACTTACCAGAGGTTACTTATAAAAGTTTCAGTTTCAAAGGCACAAAACTTTCAATCTGTCATTGTGACTTGCTTTGTAAAATATGCAGCTGCAGCTATTTTAGGGGCTATACCCAACCTAAGTGGATTTCTTTTGATAAAATTTATTTGCTAAAATAAGATACCTGTTTTAACCCCGTCACTCAACCTCTAACATTTATCTACTTCACTCAGGAGATGACAGCACAAGACAGATCTCACTTCTCCCATTGACTCATCCATTCAGTACACATATGGCCCACCTTAAAGGAAGTGGCCTCGAGTCCTTCCTCTGTAATCTCCTTCCCCTTACCCTCAACTCCTTGCAGAAAGGTTCCATGAAGCATTAGTCACACTCTGGCTGTCAATTCATTGGTTCCATCTGGATTTTTTTCCTGCATTAAGCTGGAGGAGGGACAGGGACACTTTTGAGAATAAAGTTAGTAAACCCCCAAAGTAAACATTCCTCCTATCTACAAGGTAGATATGCAACAACGTGGATGAATTTTATAATCATCATGTTGAACAAAATAAGCCAGATACAAAAGAACACTTACTATATGAGTCGGTTTTATATGAATTTCAAAAATAGACAAAATGATGGATGCTGTTAGAAGCTAGCAGGGCGGTAACCTTGGGGTGGAGGGAAGTAATGACGAGACGGAAATTATGTAATGTAATGTGAGACGGAAATGTCCGGAATCCGGGCAATGTATCATCTCTCTATCTGGCTGTTGACTACAAAAGTGCACTCCCTTTGAGAAAATGAATTTTTACTACACACACACACACACACACAGGTATACATATACATATATATGCTATACTTGAATAAAAAATATAACTAAATAAATAAACTGAAATCTAATAGCATTTGTGATATATAGAAAGTAACCCTCAAAAACACAGCTGACCCTTCAACTACATGGGTTTGAACTCATATGCTGCACATAAGTGGCCCTGCACAGTTCAAACCTGTGCTATTCAAGGGCCAAGTGTAGTTACAGTGAAAAACAACAATGAGATTAAATGCTGGGTTCTTTGGCCTGCAGAAAGCATTCTTTTTGCTAAATATAGAAGCCAGCAAGTACAAGACAGGACATAAATAAACACTAGCATCAAACCAAGACTTCTTCCTTAAGGTAAATTAGATGGATTGATAGAACGTAGTAAAGAGACTGTCTCACCATGTAACGATTCTATTTCATACCCTGTCTAGAGTCAACGTAAAGTCGTATTTTTTTCTCCCCTTGGTTCAGTGCCATGCGACCCACACTTTTATGAAAAACAATACATAATGCAGAGGCCCTCCTGTTGCCACACGCCAGCTCCTGTAATGAAGCCCCTGCGGCATCAGTGCCAGCTCTGATCCAACAGGCGCTCGCACAGACCTTTGGACCCAGTGATCAGAGCTCCAGCACTCTCTAGAAGGCATCAGTCTTCCATGCCCCTTATGACTGGG
>PVKM010044597.1:0-12424 GCA_004027735.1 Carollia perspicillata | reverse complement strand
GGGAGGGGGCGTTGCCGGGAGGGGGGCGGGCCCACCTTGGACGCCGGAAGTCGGAGCTACAGCCACTTGCCTCCTGGGCCTGCGCCGGGGCCGGGCTCCGTTAGGAATGGCCGCCCGAAGGGATTGCAGCGAGCAGTTTTGTTTCGGCCTTCGTGAACCCTGTGGTGGTCTTCGGCTTGTAGTGTTTGTTGGTTCCCCCCTTCCCCAGAGCACACATGTTACTTTAGATTTATCCGTTTTTGCACACTTTGCTTGTTTGGCATCGTTTTCCTAGAATGATTTAACTAAACTATTTTTTTGTTGTTGTTACGTCCTTTTGCTCTATCTTTAAAGTTCATTTCTAGCCAGCGATGCTATTCCTTCTGAGTCTTGTATTTCAGGAGGTGGGAAAGGGAAGGCGGGTCGGTAATGGTTCCTTTCCCACAGGGAGCTATGATAACTCTTCTTCACAAGGGAAGCGCAGTTTCCAAGAGGAAGAGAACAGAGGAATTTTGGGTTAGCTATTTCTGAACGGGACATCAAGCTCTTCTGATGACACTTGAAGAATTAAAATTGTCATTGAAAGAAGCCTTCACACCCATAAGGATTTATTTGAGGACATACCTTGAAGCAAGACTCAGTGGATTGAGAAATGCTCCGAGAATAGCAGGCTTACAGTCCCTTGTATATTTTTGGAATCAGAGAAAAAAGTGTAAGGCAGGTCACTAGGTTAAGAAGGCAGGAGAAGCAGAGTGGGGGAGATCTCGGGGACTGGATGAAAAGCAAAATGGAGAGATAATTGCTGTGCTCACACTGGTGGGGGTAGCCTGGGGACTTCGGGCAGTCTCTGGAGGAGAGACAGTGCGGGTAGCAGGGTGACAACAGGGAGGTCCAAGTTGAATTCTGGGCTCCGGGCTCTTTTTGAAGGAGCTGGAAGTTTGGGTTCCTCTGACTCGGCAGAGAGGAGTCTCAGCTACAGGAGGATGATAGGCAGGGCTCGCCTTCCTGGAAGGTTGATGGGCCAGTTAGCAGTCACTGTGCATACTCTCTTCAGGTTACTTTTGGTCCCTTGGCTTGTCAGGCCTGTGCAGCCCTCTTTTTGTTGTCATAATTACAGTTACTATAGCTTAAAGTATCAAAGTGCAGATGTGTGGAATATTTGTGTCATTTTTCATTGCTTTAACCCTTTGAGCCTGGGATGACTGCCCTGCACTCTGTTCATGCATTTTCAAATGATTCTCATCCCTTAGTTGGATTCACCTTTATTCACAAATCACTGGCTGGAAGGTAGCAGGCCTGTGACGAGGAGTTTGGGGCCATGCTGAGGGCCTCTCTCTCTGGAGGTCCCCTCTGCAGGGGCTCCCTGTGCAGTGGTGGTGGCCTGGCCTGAAGTATGGGAGTGCTGACAGTGTGGACAGCATCACAGCTTCCCTCTTCCTTTCAGGTGCCTCTGCAGCCAGGGCAACTAGCAGGGGGAAATGGCCACAGAGTTGCTTCCACCCCAGGCTCAGGTGAGTGAGGCTTCCTTGAACTGCCTTTTGGCCTTCTGGGTTCATGAACAAGCTCCACTCATTGCTGAGCTTGTCTAGGCAGGAAGCCACAGTGGGATCAGAGGGCCGCAGGTGAGGGACTCAATAAGGAAGGTATTTTCCTCCCCTCACTGCTAGACTTATTGTCAGTTCTGTGCTTAACAGTTAAGTCCTTGCTGACTAGGAATTGAATGGGCCACAGGGCCCATCCACGGTCACACCCAGAGCTCTGTGAGGGATCCAGGGTGTCTGTGCTCTGTGGAGGGTGAAGACATGGAAGAGTCAAATGATCCCCTGACAACATTATGGATTTATGGAGGAAAGGCAGCGTCTTTGCCTTCCCAGTAACCACAGCAGTACCTGGTAAGGGACCAGGTGATTTTTCTAGGAGGAACCAGGGAAGAAGACCTTTGAGTCAGCAGATGTGGTGAGGGACACATGCCTCAGTGTAGGGCAGTTTGGACTGACAAGCAGTACTGGGCTCACGTAGATGGCAAAAGGAGAAGAAAGAGGTGACAGGTTGGAGGAAGTGAGCGAGCTTTCCCTGAGCAAGGAAGCGTCCAGTCCGCAGTGATGTCTTCCCTTCTTTGCCCTTTCATGGCCCATGGGAAGCATAATCTCTTTCTAACCCAGAAAACTTCTCAATAAAAATAGGAGACCAAAAAAACTCATTTGAGTGAGTGTTTGGCCAGAGTGTGATCCTAGGCGATCTGCTAAAGAGATGGCAAAGATGGAAGGCTCCTCAAATGTAGATGAGCAGATTATCCAACCCAGATTGGCAGTTTGGCAAATTCGTCAGGTAGCAAGTGAGGCCCATGCCTTCTAGGAAATTGGAGGTTGGCACATTCCAAGAGATGGTTACCAGTCCTTGATGACCCTTTCCTGAGTGGTGAGGCTTTTTCAGCTATTATTAAAAAGATTTACACACATTGGAAAGGACTGAGACAGCCTCTCATGTTTGTGTTTGCCCTTGCAGGCCAGGGAACAGTCCTGGCCTTTCGACCTCCTTAGCTTTGCAGGACAGTAAAGAGAAAGCATGTTGTGACTTAACACTGACACCTTTAGAAATGTGTCCTAAGGAAGCAAGCTTTGCACACTTTCCCAGTGACCTGCAGGGCTGCTCAAGCCAGCATTTTTAGAGTAACTGAAGTGGAAATAACCCAAATGCCCACCAGTAGATTAGTTACGTGAACTGATTGATCTATACAGTGAAATGAGGGACAGCAAATAAAATGTGCAGTGGAATAGTTACTTGTGTGATCTTCTGTCTTTTTTTAAATATAAAGCTGTTTCAGTATGTAAAAAGTCTGAAAGAACACATAGGAAGAAGTTGAGAAAACTTGTTTCTGTGGTAGAAAGTTAACATTTCTTTTTCTTTTACCTATTGATCTTTGCTAAGTTGCTTTTAAAGAAAAAGATTATTAATAAGAAAAGAAAGGGGCCATTAGTTTAAAAGAGGTGATGGTCCAGGGAAGCTGGGGAGAGGTGGACAAGGGCCTCTGGGTGGATGGGAGGGCTCTGTCTGCACCCTTCGCACCTGGATCCGTTGAAGGGTTTGTGCAGCCCACTGCCTGGGCCCTGTCCTGACAAAGCCATGCTTGGGGCATATTCAGGGCCTCCCCTCACCCAGGACACAAAGATGGCCCAAGGTGGGGACAGTCCAGCACACCTGTTCCTCCCTGAGGGGAGTGTGCTGGAGCCTCCTTCTAAAACCTGATTCTGACGCCTCACCTGTAGAATGAGAGTTTGGTCTCAATGATTGTCCATTTCCACATCTGAAGGCCTGCATCTCTGTCATTCTGGTTTGTTTAATGACTTCAAGTGCTTGTCTTGTTTGGCAGCTGTTCAGATTCTTAGGGCATAGGGCTTCATGCACAGAAGGTGTGTGATGGATGTGTGCTTAGGAACCGAGGGGATCAGGAAGGGTTTGGCGTGAAATGCTCAGGGCCCTGAGTGGTAGCAGGGTTAATGTTTAGTCATCCCCTTGTGGGGATGGTCCTGGGTGAGCAGAGTGGCTTTGTTGTTCCAGGAGTCCGTGACGTTTGGGGATGTGGCCGTGCTCTTCAGCCGGGACGAGTGGCTGTGCCTGGACTCTGCACAGAGAACCTTGTACCGGGAGGTGATGCTGGAGAACTACCACAGCCTGGTGTCCCTGGGTAAGGCTGGGCCTCGTCCTGGGCTCACTGGTTGAGCCCCTGCCTCGTCCCAGGCTCTATGGGTAAGGCCCTGCTTTGTCCTGGCCTCTGAGTGCGGCTTTGCTTCAACCCAGGCTCTGTGGGTAAGGCTCTGCCTGGTGATGTGCACTTTGCTGGGAATGCATCTTGTTCTCTCCAAGGAGGACGCTAAGGGCTCACGCAGGTTCAGTCTACCACTGTAGTAGGTGGGCTTTGAGGGTGGCAGTTGCTGTTCCTCTCAGCTGCTGCGAAGATTTCAACTTGATAGAGTTGGTGACGTTCCTCCTTTCTGTGCTTTTCCCATCTCCTGTCCGCAGCCTCTGTTCCCCGTGACTCATAGGAGGTTCCAGCTTAGAGGAATACACAGCCAGAGCTCTAGCCCTTTTCCTGATTCCCTGGAAGCCCAGGTTTAAGCCCCTCTCAGAACAAACCTCTCTCTTTCCTCGGACTGTTATTTTGGCCCAAGACACTGGGCCTGGATCTGTGGGCCAGGATGGCTGCTTGTGCCTGTGCCATGGACTCATTCTCTTTTTCTTGCTCACACACAGGGATTCTGTTTTCCAAACCAAAGGTTATCTTCCAGTTACAGCAAGGGGAAGACCCCTGGCTGGTGGGAAATGGACTTTCCTGCAGTGCACGTCTAGGTGAGTGACAGTCCCTGGAGAATGGGCCTACCTGGTCTATGTGTGGGACGCTGCTGGTCAGCCAGGAGGCCACTCTCAGCTGACACTGACCAAGGGCCCTTGCTGATGGGCCTGGCCAGGTGGGAAATGCTGGGAAGGCTGTAGCTTGAGTACTTGATGTAGGAGGTTTAGAGGGAGAGAGGTGGATTCTTCCAATTTGGATTGCACTTTTAAAAAAATATGCCCCTTGTAATTGGAGTGCAGAATATATAATATGATATATAATGTGTGAAGGTTTGTCTATCTCTTTTTTGTGTGCTTTTACTGGATTATTTTCTTAAGTTATTTCCTTTTTGTGGTTTTCCCATACCTTTTAACACTAAATACAATCTCATTGTTCCATATTGGGTTTTTGCTTTGACTTTCTGGTTTGTAACTTATTACACATAATTCAGCTGAAAAGAAGCTGTGCTTGTATTTACATACAACATGGGGGAGAGAGAGCAGGGGTAGCAAAATGGTAACAGTTATGAAATGTAGGCAGGAGGTTCCGCAGATATTCATTATGCCTTTCTCCTAAATCTTTTGTGTGAAAATTTTCAAGATAGTATGTTCCAGACCCCAGCTATTAGGACTTAGGTCTCAGTCATCAGAACTCCACAGGTTGCTGGGTCATGAACTCTCACTCTCTGTTCTGCTTTGAATTTTATCTTTGTTTCTGGCACCAGAGGATGGCTTTCTCCTTTGAGTTTTGCTTCTTATCCAGCATTTATTTATCTTTTTAAAAAAAAAATTATTTCTTTTTAAGGGGTAGAGGGAGAGGAAGAGAGAAACATCTATTGGCTGCCTCTTGCATGCCCCTAAACTGGGGACCTGGCCTGCAACCTGGCCATGTACCCTGACCAGAAGTCGAACCAGTGACCCTTTGGTTTACAGGCTGGTACTCAAGCCACTGAACCACACCAGCTAAGGCCAGCATTTATTTCTCTTGATAGCAGGAGGCAGGCTTTCTGTGTCCACTCAGTCTTGTGTTTCCTTTCAGAAACTCTGTCTTCACATCTTCCCCTTTGGTTTGATTAGAATATGTTCTTAAACAATGTTTTCAGAAAGGTTCACGTGTACTATGTTTATGCTTGTCTAAAGTCAGTTTTTTTACCTCTCCTGTGGGAATTATGTTTGGATCTAGAATTCTGGCATCAGGTTTTCCCCCAGAAGTGCTCAAATTGTGCTCCACTGTATTTGGAGTGTTACAGAATCCCTTCTTGATGAAAAATCTGTTAGTGTGGTCCTGCTTCCTCTATTTCCTGTATAGAAATTCTTTCTTTTTGGTTTTGTCTTCTGTCTCAAATTATAGGATACCCTCTTTGTCTTTGGAATTCAGAATTCATTAGGTTGTATCAGGGTGTTTATTTATATTTCTTAGTGTTGTTTGGCACTCACTAGGCCCTTTGCTTTGAAGAGCCAAGTCTTTTTCATTTCAGGGATCTTTTTTTTTTTCTACTACATATTTTATGTATACTCTGCTACATTCTATTAATCAAGGAAGCTGATTGCAAGAATAATGATAAAATAAAATAGAAATTCATTCAGAGCTCTAGAAAGTAAATACATCCGTAGAAAGTACCAGAATGGGTAGCCAGGATGAGTTTCTGATTTGACTCTGAGCTTTCTGGTTGTCAGAAAAATCATTAGTGTTAAGTGGGTTCTAATTCTTCAATATGCATTTATTTGTACAAGGTATATATAGTATTGTAAATAAGAGGAGCTGGAAAAGGAGATTTCCTTGAAATTTTACCAACCACGATGCACCTTTCTGGTATTTTACTGTTAATCCTTTCAGACTGTGTGAGTATTATTTGAGTGGGTTTGTGCATGAGAGAGACAGACACACACAGATGGAGAGAAACAGAGAGATTGATTATACATGTTGTTCTTGAGCCTGTTTTTAATTGTGAATGTCCTTCAGTTATTCAGCCCTCATGAAGTAGAGGTAGAGGACCAGAGTCCTTTGAAAGGACTCTATTGTATTGTTAAGCCATTGGGGGGGCGCTTTGCCGACAGGGCCCCCCCCCGATCCATCACGGATGAACATAATGCTACCAAGACATAATCTGCTTGGGGAGGAAAATTGGCCAGCCTCTCTCAAAGGAGAAGGGCCCTGAGTCCTTACCTCAAATGGTATTTATTAGGTTCGTAACACAGGGATACAGGTAAAGCTCATCAATCAATGTCAGTTGGCAAGGATCAAACAATAGATAACATTTCAAAGAAATCTGAGGGCTTAATTTGAGTCAGTGTCTGTCAAGTAAGGGGGTTGCAAAAACTTTAGGAGACATACTCATTTCCTGCCCGGACCCTTATCATTTGAATAAAAGCACTCTTAGCACAGCAAGCTTCACAGGACTTTACGCATTCTTTCTTATGCCCAATTGCCCTGGAACCCACTCTAGCCAGCAGAGGGCTGCACCCCCTCCTCATCATAGATTCAGGCTTAAGTGGATTAGAGCCAGGAAGCGCTTCTCCCAGATGGAAAGGGGACTCGGGCTATGTCAAAATAGCTGGTGGGGGTGAGGGTCCTTTGCCCTCACTTTGCTGCAGCCCCCACTGAGTCCTTCCTAGGTGACCTCCCACATGATTGTGTCTGGCATTTGTTGCTCCTCCTCTGAGGGGTCTTACCCATAGACTCTGACTAACTGACCAAGCGTTGGGGGATAGAGATGGCAGAAGCAGCGCTCTTGCCAGGGAGATAAGCTTTGTTTCCTCAGTGGCTCACAGTCCAGAGGTCGCTCACTCAGCCTTAGCCACAGGGGGTGGCTACAACTCCTGAAGCCAGGCAGAGCGGTTCCCAATAAGCCATATTTTATTGAACAGTCCTTTAGAAATTGTAGTTTTTAGTTTTTCCCTGTTGATATTACTGCTGTGGCTGTAGATACAAAGGTATGATATAAAGATATAAAAAGAGTAATTACAGCACAGAGGCATGAGTATTGGGATTAAAAAGGCAAGGAATGGGAATTGAAAATTCACAAAGGATTTTTTTCAAAACTACTCAACCTCATTATAATCAATGAAATTCAAACTAAAACAACAATACCATTTTTTTCATATTAAATTACCAGAAATTTAGAAATACATATCCAGTGTTTTGCTACTCTCTGAGGATCTTTAGAATCTTCTGATCTCTAGTCAGACGCATTATCCATTGCACCACTGTCCCCATACTGTCATGCAGTATCTTCAGTAGGGATTTTGATAAGTACGGTCTATCTGGCTTCATTAAAATTAATTCCAAGTTTGGAAATTTGTCATAAGAAAATAATTCTATAATTGTGCAAAGTTGCAAAGAATGTGCCAGTGCTCAATCCACTGAGTCACACCAGCCAGGGCACAACATGAGGGATTACTGGAGAAAAAGAAATCTAAATGACTTTCAGAGGGGATTTAGTAAATTATGATGTGTTCATGACTAGAATATTACACAGCCCTTAAAAGATGGTGTCATCCTACATTTATCTACATGCAGGGAAGCCCACAGTTTGTTTTTTTTAAGTGAAGGGGGAGGAAGGGAGAAATTTAGTTTCAGTCTGTTTTTATTTCTTAAGTAAAAGATTTTTTTAATATACCAAAAAAATCTGGTATGCTAAATTTCACATGTAATAATAGTGATTACATTGCATGATGTGTTTATGGGTGAACTACATTGTCATTTTTATAGTTTTCTTAATTTTTCTCATGATTGTATATTTCCTTTCTTTTTAAGGAAATAAAAGCTCTTTCATAAAATACATTTATTCATTTCTAATCACTGATCCTGTTTCTTGCACTGTATCCTAAGTAATCAAAAAAGTGGACCAAATTATCCTGGGAAAGTACTCTTCTCTTAATTTTCCCATATCATTGCATAGCCCTATCTCCATTGAGCTGTCCAGGCCAGAAGCTAGGTATTACTCTTGCATCTCTCTTCCACTTCTCTGCACACACTGTTAGTAGGTGAAGATGCCGGTCACCTCTACCTCCAAAGCAGCCCAAATGTGCCCGCCTCCACCACCATGCCACTGCAAACTGCCATCTCCTCCATCCAGGAGGGTTTTGTCAGCCTCCTGACTGGCTGCTCCCCATCTGCCCTTGTTTACTTTGCCCTCACCCCCATTGACAGTCCATTTGTGACAACACCGTAGTTATTCTTCTTCAACAAAATTGTGCCCCTCCTAACCCCCAGTGATCCTTATAAGAAATTCCAAATGCCTTTCTAGATCTTAGAAGGCCCCACATGACACAGCCCTTGCCCACCTCTTCACCTTGCAGCACTCTTCCCTTGTTTCCTCTTGCTCAAATACACTGGACTTCTTTATGCTTCTCAAACACACAAAGTTTTTTTTCTGACTGGAGTTATCTTTATACCCACATGTTTGCAAGGCCAGCTCTTGCTAGTTATATCTCATGTTTAATTTAAATTTTCTCATCATGCAGTTTAAAATACCATATTGTTCACCCTTATACATCATCTTGTTTTTGTTTTCGTACAGTTCTCATCACTTCTATGTTTGTTTAGATTCTGAGCATATATTTGTTAGTGATCCTTGTATATTTTGATGTCACTTTTCTTTATTCCCAATGCAAGGGAGACTTACATGTTTTATTTATTTTAGGGTGGGAGAGCTTGTTTGAAACCACATTTTCCAAAGAAGACTATCAGGAAGTAATGAGTAAACTCATAGGTGATGGTACTTTTAACTTCAAGTTGGAGAAAACCTACATAAATGAGGACAAGCTGGAGAAGCAGCAAGGCAAAAAGAACAAACCTTTCAGGAAAGTCTCAATTACCATAAAAAAATCCTACACAAAGGAGAGGAACTTCATAGGTATTGAACTTGAGAAAAATCTTGGTCTAATATCATCAGTTATTAGGAAACCAAGAATTGTTTCCAGAGGAAGGAAGCCCCATTCACAGCAGTATTCAATTCTGTTTAAACAACTGGGAGTCAATACAATACGAAAATGTTACAAATGTAACATATGTGGGAAAATCTTCCTCCACAGTTCTTCCCTGAGTAAACATCAGAGAATCCACACTGGAGAGAAGCTCTATAAATGTAAGGAATGTAGGAAAGCCTTCAGCCAAAGCTCGTCCCTGACTCAGCACCTGAGAGTTCATACTGGAGAGAAACCTTATATATGCAGTGACTGTGGAAAAGCGTTCAGTTTCACTACGTCTCTCATTGGACATCAGAGGATGCACACTGGAGAGAGACCCTATAAATGTAATGAGTGTGGGAAAACATTTAAAGGTAGCTCATCCCTTAATAATCACCAGCGAATTCACACAGGGGAAAAACCCTATAAGTGTAATGAATGTGGGAGAGCCTTTAGCCAGTGCTCATCTCTTATTCAGCATCATAGGATTCATACTGGAGAGAAGCCATATGAATGTAGTCAGTGTGGGAAAGCCTTTACTTCAATATCACGGCTAAGTAGGCACCATAGAATTCATACTGGAGAGAAACCCTTTAATTGTAATGAGTGTGGGAAAGTATTCAGTTACCACTCAGCACTCATTATACATCAGAGAATTCACACAGGTGAGAAACCTTATGTGTGTAAAGAATGTGGGAAAGCCTTCAGCCAAAGCTCGGCTCTCATACAACATCAAAGAATTCATACTGGAGAAAAACCCTACAAATGTAATGAGTGTGGAAAAGCTTTCTCCTGGATTTCACGGCTTAATATACACAATAGAATTCATACTGGAGAGAAACCATATAATTGTAAAGAATGTGGAAAAGCCTTCAGTTCCCACTCAGCAGTTAATACTCATCGAAAAATTCACACTGGAGAGAAACCGTATAAATGTAATGACTGTGAAAAGGCCTTCAACCAAAGCTCAGCTCTAATTCAGCACCAGAGAATTCACACTGGGGAGAAACCATTTAACTGTAAAGTGTGTGGAAAAGCCTTCAGACAAAGTTCATCCCTTATGACACACATGAGAATTCATACAGGAGAAAAGCCTTATAAATGTAAAGAATGTGGGAAAGCTTTTAGTCAGAGCTCTTCCCTTACTAATCACCAGAGGACTCATACTGGAGGAAAACTGTAAGTTAAAATGCATGTGGAAAATCTTCCGACTGAAGTTCATTCCATACGGAATATCAAAGAATTCATACTGGGGAGAAAATGATGAAAAGTACTTAATTATGGGTTAAACTTCAGAATTTAGATCCGATCAGATATCAGAGACTACATGATGTAGGATAACCTTAGGAATATTAGGAAAGTGTCTAAAAATGATTTTTGTGTGTGTTCTTAAGTTATTATTGACTATAAAATAGAGAATTTATAAATCAAAGGGTCAGTATTTTTTTTCTTTCTGCTAATGTGTGGTAACAGCCACCAGGTTTCACAAGCATCACTGGGAAGCATGGTGACCTGTAAAAGTGCAGCCATAAAATCTAAATTTCAGATTAATTTGGAAACCTAGTTTTGAAATTATATTTAAGTGTATGCAAGCCAGTTGTACTAAGAAGAATGTTTTGGAGGAGAAATGTAAGCAGGTGACCTCTAGCTACCTCAACTTTCACTAAACTTGCTTTGTTATTTAAAAGCGACTTCTGTGCCTGGTGGTTGTTAAAACTTTTGGGTTGTTTCTCCCCTGTTTTTTAAGCCATCCACTTGAAAAGAAAATTGTACAGGTATGTAGTCTTGGGAGTTTTCTCCCTGACTACTTGTTTCAAACTCTAAATCAGATCTAAAGCCACTTTATTTTAGGCCACAAAGTACATGGTATTTCACTTGTTTTCTCGTAAAGTAGTTATCTTTGCTGTATTAAGTTGAAAAAGGTTCAGACAGCTGCAGCTTTTGCAAGTTAATCTACAACACTTGGCCCACCAGGCTGTGCCTGTTTTCTGCACAGGAATGATATGGGACCTGGGTATCCTCCCTGGTGGTAAAGTGAGCCATGCACCTTTCTGTGCCATTGCATGGTGCTCGCTCCCTCCTTGCACTCCACAGGCCACTAGAAAAAATCAGGCTCTAAGTTCTGATGCTTTTTCTACAAAAAGGGATTAGTACATCCTTCAACAAGTAAGTCTACTTCAGCATTTCTGAAATGTAATTTGAGTAAGTTAAAAACCGTTATCTCACAAGTGAGACTAAAATTACCTTTACAGAGGCCAACATCATCTAGTTTTGCCTAATTTATCAGGAGTAGGAAGCACTTAAGGACTGAAGTACCTATTTTGTTTTTTAAAAACTCGGAAGAGGTGATATTGTGGGTGGAGTGTAAGCAAAGGAAAAGTAATTGAATTCATTTTCTGCCTCCTGGGACCATTGAATCTTAGTGTTTTGGTATTGTAAGGAACAAACTTTTCTGGGTTATTAATGCTTTGTCTTCAAGGCCCTTCTTCTCACCACCATTCTTTTTTTTTAAAAAATATTTTATTATTTATTTTTAGAGAGAGGGGACGGGAAGGAGAAAGAGAGGGAGAGAAACATTAATGTATGGTTGCTTCTCCTGTGTCCCCTACTGGGGACCTGGCCCGCAACCCAGGCATATGCCCTGACTGGGAATCGAACCAGCGACCCTTGGCTTCACAGGCCCGCACTCAATCCACTGAGCTACACCAGCCAGGGCACCACCATTCTTTTAAATTTTCTAATTTCTGGGGAAATTTCTACAAAAATATATCTTCCCTGCCTTAGTCTGTTTAGGCTGCAATAACAAAATACCATAGACTGGGTGGCTTATAAACATTCATTCCTTACTATTGAAGGCTGTTACCATTGAAGTTCAAGATCAAGGTACCAGCATGGCTATGTTCTGGCTTAGACCCTCTACCAGCTCTATAGCCAGTGCTGTCCGTGTTCTCACATGATGAAGGGGACAGGTGAGGCCTTTTAAAAGGACACTTACTGCATTCATGAGGGCTCCACCGCGTGGTAATCACCTCACAAAGGCTCTGTTTTCTAATATCATTGCCTTTGGGGTTAGGATTCCAACATACAAGTTTTCAAGGGACACAAACTTTCAAAAAAATTCTTTTGAGACATAGAGGAAGAGAGGGAGAGAAACATTTGTGCAGTTGGTTGCCTATTGCACGCACCCCCAACTAGGGACTGGGCC
>PVKM010044596.1:0-12189 GCA_004027735.1 Carollia perspicillata | reverse complement strand
TATATATTATATATTATATATATTATATAAATATATTATTATATTATATAATAATATAATATATTATATATATTATTATATATTATATATATATATAAAATGCACTTCATTTACCTTGTATCTGTCCTGCTCCCAGTTTCACTGTGAGAGTCTGGTGTGCTGGGCAAGACCTAGAGCGAGGCCAGTGAGCCAGTGCCCTTGGGCAGAGCACTTAGGAGACCTCAAAAACCCTCTGTAATCAAAAGAACACTTGGTTAATGTGAATTTTTTAAAAACAAAAACATCAATGCAAAAAGATTCATGATGAGCAGAATATCAACATTTTAAAGTAAATACAGTATCCTCATTACAAATTTTTTTTTTGCCTCAGGCTCCAATATGGCTTGTACAACCCTGTTACTGATCTTGTCTTATTTAAAATGTTGATATTCTGTTTATCCTTGATTTTTCCATTAATTTTGATTTTAAAAATTATTGCATTCAACTGTTACCTTGCTCGGAGAGGGCTTTGGGGTACCCCCTTAAATTTTGTATCCAAGGCTAATGCCTCAGCTGCCTTCGTGCCTGGTGGAGCTGGGTCTTTGTTCTCTGATTCCCGAAGCTTGGCGGAAGACCCCACCTGAGAGAAGTGCTTATTAAGGACGACTTTATCGGTGTCCAGATTCAGTTTAGGATAAACTCCCGAATGCATTTGACTCTCAGCTTAGAATGAACTCCGGAATGAATTTTACTCTAAGCTTCTGATCTGTTATCAGCATTCCTAATTCAATGTCTTCCCCCAATATAATCTCAGTGGTTGAGAAACTGTTTACTATTTAAAATAAAACTGAACCCCACAGGCCTGCTCTTCAGGCTGATCCTGAGTAAATGACATTTAATTTAAGGATGATTCTAGATCCGTCGGTTTCCTTTCAGGCATGTATTAAGTACCTACTCCATGCCAGGAGTGCCTCTGAGCTCCATCCCTGTTCCCATGGAGCTTATTAAAGTCTGGAAAGGGAGCAGATAAGCAAATCGATGATGCATGAAATCACAGAAATGTGTACAGGATAAAGAAGTGATCCAGATGAGCGACGGATGATCACAACATAAATAAAACTGGTTCCCAGCTTGCTTTCTACTCCAATGGCCAAATATCATAAAAAAAAGATAAGTTTGCTTTCCTACTTGCCCATCGAAAATTGTTACTTACTTTGGGTGAAGGGATATTTGCAAGGCTGTTTTTATGATATACAGCTACTTTCACCTCGAGTCAAAACATTTTAGAGATCAATTTCCACAGCACCAGCAGAAGACAAGGCATATATATCTGTTAGTTGCCCTGAATTTCGCTTTTGACAATGATTGAAATGGCAAAGACCACCTCTGCCCCAACACAATCCCACTCAGCATCCATTACCTGAAAAATGACTGCAGATTATCAAAACAAAGTGCGGCTTCCAGGAATACCAAAGGCCAGTCAATTTGGCATCTGTCTCACTGGGATGAATTTGGAACGTATTTTGTTAACATATGCATGAGACTGTCATAAAGGAGAAAAGGATAAGCCGCACAGAGAATTAAACACATCATACCTATTTTATCTTGCATATATGTATAACTTGCTTTCTGCTTGAGTTTAGGGACTTTGTTTTCAATTTTGTTCAAGAAAAGTTTATTAAGCACGTACTATGACCTAACACTATACCATATAAAGATATATTAGATGTAGCCTCTGCCCTAAAGGGGTTTATACGAATATGGAGGGAGAGGGCCTGCAAGAGGGCCACACGATCATAGGGACTCAACAAGCATATATCAGCATGCCTTGTGTAGCCTGGCCTTTAACAGGGTGAGCTCTGGGCTCAGGCTGCATATGTGGCTTCGGGCAAGTTACTTTAACTCTTTCTGCCTCAGTTTTCTCTTCTGCAAAATGAGCATAATATTTCCTTAAGTGAGTTAAAATATGTAAGAGACTTAGAACAATATCTAACACATAATAAACCCTTGATAAATATTAACTATCATTATTCATGTAATATCATAAGGAGAGGGCTATGTGTGGACTTGGGTGGGAGCACAAAGTACAGTTGCTTTTTGTGAACTGGATGGAATCTCTGGAGAAGGTGACGTCTCGGTTGAGTCTTGAAGACTCTGGGTGTTACCCAGAGGAGGAGAGAGGGGAGGGCACTCTGAGGGAAGAGAGTGTGCGAAATGGAAAGACTGGAGAGGAGTATGTTGCTAGGCTTCACTTTACATTCTAGAGACCAAAGGAGAGCAAACCTGCAATTACTGAACCTCGAGTCCAAGGAGGGCAGTGATAAGACCCAAGACTAACACCCAAGAGGCTGAGGCCAGGCCATGAAGGACTGGACGGTCACAAAGGACTCAATCCTGCAGGCAATTGGGAACCCTCGAAGAGTCTACTTGGCCAAGTTAAAATTTCACATTGGCCACTGGTTGGCTGTTTGAGAGGTAAGAGACCAAGGGAAATGGACAAATATTTCAATGATCCAAATGAGAGATGATGAAACAAGATATTTATAGTAGAAACGTATAGCATACATCAATTTTCACTTATTTGTCATTCATGTAAAAAATGTGTTTTTGAGTACCTACTTTGCGTCACGCCCTCTGAATGTAGAGGACAGATTAACACTAACATCATATTTCCTCTTGTGAAGTTTATAATATAGTACTGTAGAAAGCTATTATAACCACAATATTTGAGAAGGTATATATTTATGGTCCTGATATTCTGTAAGGAAAGAGTGTGGAGTTCGGTAAACGATCGCAATATTGGTGCAGCCTAGCGATTACATGCAGGACTCTAAGTTAAACTCTTGGAGTTCAAACCCTTTCTCTGTTGTTGAGCTGCTGCATGATGTTGGGTACTTACTTAACGTTTCAGTTTTCTCCTCTACAAATAGGGTAATAGTACTTACTGCATAGGATTATTATGAGGATTAAAGGAACTCATGTACATAAAGCACTTAGCCCACACATGGTAAACACAATATAATCATTATCATTCAACCTGTTCTGGGAGGCGCCGTCAGCACAAAGTTCCTCAGGAAGTATCAAGCATCTAGAAGGATAAATACGAGTCAGTTAGAATAGATCATTTTAGACAGGCAGAAAGGCGCCTAAGAAGACCCTGAGATTGGGAAAGGGTGGCTACATTCAAAGAACTGAGAGAAAAGGTCAGAGCTGGAGTTTAGTGAATGAGGGGAAAGTATTATGAGATCAGAGCAGGCAGATGGATGGAGGTAGATCACACAGAGCACTGTCAGGAATTTGGAAAGACTGAGATTTCTGGAGAAGCCAGCGGAGAGTTTCAACCAAGTGAGTGAGATGGTCTGATTTATGGCTGGAGAAGAGAACCTTAGCTACAACATGGAGACTAGAGAGGAATTGCTGGGGCACTAATCAGGAGGCTGGTTTATGAAACATAATGAGTCAATGGTGGCTTTGAGTGGGATGGTGATAATGGTGGGACTTCGCCATTCATAGGTGTGATAAGGGTCACACTGGAATCAAGGATGAGTCCAGGCAGTCTGTAGCCTGGGTAGATGTTGATGCCCTGACCTTGCCAAGAGAAGAAGCCTGCTGGAGGAGTAGGTTAGGCATCTTAGGAATTAGGACTAATTTGGCTGGAAATTAACAGAAGACTCATTACCAACAGTAGTTCAGCAAGAAATAAGTTTATTTCTTCCTTACAGATTTGCAGGCTAATGTGGGCTGGTGTGGCTCTCCACAGGGTAAGGGGCCCAAATGCTTTCTATCTGGTCATGTCACACATGTGGCTTTTTTCCCCAAGGTGGCTTCTCGGACTGGGACTGCAACATTATGTCCATACTCTAACCAGCAGGAATGACAAAGCGAAGGGAGGAATTAACACTTCTTCTCCTTAAGCACACTTACTGTAAGTTGAACATAATATTTCTGCTTCCATCCCTGTGATGGTTAATTTTATGTGTCAACTTGGCCAGGTCACGGTACCCAAATATTAATATTTTGTCAAACGCTAGATGTTGCTTTAAAGATAGCTTTTAGATGAGTGTAATAGTGCAGTGAGTAAATATTGAGCAAAGCAGAGTGCCCTCCTTAATATGGGTAGGCCTCATCTTAACTAGTTGAATGCCTTAAGAGGTAAAGAGACTGGTGTATCACTTACTCCCATAGAAGAGGAAATTCTGCTTACAGACTGACTTTGGAGTTGAGGTGCACCATCCATTGTTCCTTGGGTCTCCAACCTACCAGTCTACCCTGCAGATTGTGAACTTGCCAAGGCTCCATAATCACATGAGCCAATTTAAAAAAATAGTCCATCTCTCTTTATGTGCATGTGTGCACGTGCACACACACACACACACACACACCCTAACACACCCTATTCATTCTGTTTCTCTGGAGAACCCTGACTAATATGGTCCCAGGTTAGGCAGGTGGCTATGCATGGCTGTGAGAATGGCTGGGAAATGAAGTGTTAATTTTGGTGGCTGAGTAAGCTACAGTTCAAGGGAGTTAAGTAGAAGAGGTAGGAAAATGGGGGATGGCTGTCAGTCTCTCCACAACTCACTCTATAAAAATTAGCTGCAGCAGGTTGTGTTGGAATTAGCTATAAGACTTCCACGTGTAGAGTAAGGTAGGTAGTGCAGAGACATGGACCTGGAGCACTAAAGAGAGGACTGAGATGAAGAAATGAATTTGGTGGTCTCCAAATTACAACGAAATTTAAAGTTGTGCACTTGAATAAGATTCATCAGGAAGAAAGCATCACATGAGGTGGAACCTAACTCTGAACTCGTGTAACATCTACATTTACAGTTCATATGGGAGAAGAGAGGTTGGCCAGTGAGCCTGAACAGATGTGGTCATAGAAGGAGAAGGGAATTATTATTTGAGATATGTTTAAAAGGGAAGATCGGTTGAATTTAGAAATTAATTGAATGTGAGTTAGAAGGAACAGTGAGTTTAAGATGATGCCATAGTTCTGGTGGCTGGGGACACAGTGTTATTAACAAATAGTTAATAGAAGAGGAGGAAGAATGGGTTTGAACTTGTTGGGTTGGCAAACAGCCCAGTGAAAATGTCCAGGAGGCAGTTGGACATATCAGTCTGAAGCTCTGGAGGGGACACTGTGGTTGGGAATAGAGATTAAGGGGCCATCAGCTTATACAGGTAAAACGTAAAGCCATAAGTATTAAATGAGTATTATATGACTAAGTATTATATATAGGTTATATGAGAAGAGCAAGGAGAAGATGAAGGACGGAATTCTGAAATGTGAAAATCTGAAGAACGAGCCTTAAAGGTAGCCAAGCACGAGTGATCAGAGGGATGTCTCAGAAGCAAAAGGAGGAGTTTAAAATGGGCCATTGAGGGTCAGTAACACAAAGACTAAAAGAGATTCCTCAGAGCTGCCTACGAGAAGAACAGCAATGGAATTTGTCACAGCGGTCCAGCGTGGTGGTGAGGATGGAAGCCAGGCTGTGGTTGAAAAATAAAGTGGGAAGGAGTAGAAAGAGAGGGGGAGAGCTCTCTGGGGTAGACTGCGGACTACGTGGGAAGGCTTGTCTGTCTTTGTCTTTATGGGAGCTACTTCGTCATGCTGGTAGGCAGGGGGAAAAGAATCAGAGAAAACAAACAGAATACATGAGATGGCGGTGAGGCTGCCTGGCAGCGGAGGTCAAGTTAGCTGAGCTGGGGAGGTCAGAGATTCCAGGCGATGGCACTGAGTCACTTGCGTAGCCTGCAGAGGTCATGTGGGAAACAGTAATACTTGGAGATAAATGGGGGGGGGAGTAACTTCTGTACACTCACAGCATTTAAAACAGTGCCTTGGGCTTGATAAATATTGCGTTAGTTATTTGGCAATCCATTGATTATTGCTTCTGTGTTATTTATCGAGTCTGCCACTTTAATATAGAAGAAATGCTGGCTTCCTCAAAGTTGAGCGCAACTGTTCATTTGGGACAAGTTCTCCCATGATTTCCCTGCTTAACTCCTAATTTACTCCCATTCCACTACTCCACATCTTTGTAATTGAAATGATTATCTGGGGACACAGCCAGTTCAGTTCTTCTAAAGAAAATAATTTCTAGACCTTCATTAGTAGGTTTAGATCAAAAATACAAATTAAGGTAAATTTCCTCTCTGAAGGGAGAATGAAGCGGGGGAGTAAAAGGGCTGTTTGGTGGGTAATGTTGAGGTAGGCTCATGGGCTGGACACCTGGACTCACTTCCTTCCCAGACCAAATGGACCTTTGGTATTCTCCTGGTGCATTCATCAAATACATTCAACATACATTTTCTACAAAGTGCTACCTTAGTTACAAATTAGAGAGTTTCGATCAGCTTTCTCTTTCTGTCCACAATGTCGAAGCAACACCAAATTTGGGGATCGCATACTAATTATGCCATTATTATGAAGACAGCAGGTGGCTTTTAATGAGACCTTGACATAGAACCTTTCCCTCTCCATACAATCAAAATCCAGACTTCACTGCATTGACAGAAAACAGTGAGCTGGTTTTCACAGTTCTGGGGAGCTCGATCAGTGAAGACTGGGGTATTCTAAAAATGGAAGCTTCTGATCGAACTGGTTTTTGTGTTTTATGTGATGGGGAAATATTAGTTTTTTTAGAAATGAATAATAACTTCACTGCCCCCCAAAGAAATTCATGCAAATTAATCCAAAACCTAGTGTGAACAATTAATTCTGAACTACAACTAAGAAACTCTATTTTTCGATTCTCAAACTGTTTTACTGAGAGAAAGCTAAAAATCTGTGAACATGCCTATACTTATTCAGCGTGAAGAACATTCTAGCGATAAAGACTTTTAACAGTTTAGCTGAGCAAAGAGCTGCTATTACCTTTTCAAACCCAAATAGATCTGTCAATTTTTTGTTTTTGCTTATAGTTCAGATAGCTCTCTAAAATTTCTCAGAAATTACATTCTCTCTGTTTTTGAGGAGCTTGTTCACTTGGAAGTAAACAGAATCCAGCTTCTCCACCAGAGGAGCAAATATTCAGATTTTAAGCTATTGTTTTCTTAAAGTTCACCATCAAGACCTCTACAAATGAGTGTGAAGTAAACAGATGACCATTTATTACAAATATTGAAGTACTTCTTCATATCGCCAAAATATTAAGGTCGTTTGCTTGGTGATCCCTGGTATTTTACTACTTGTATTTCTTACAGACCTGTTTGCTTATCAATAGAATCAGAAGATTTACAGAGTGAGATAATGTAGACTTCTGTGCTTCCTGGGTGCCATGAACCAGGTGTAAAGTCTTTAGCACCAGGGGTCTTATGCCCTCTGCTTCATGCCTCACAGCACATAGCACCGTTGCTCAGCTGCTCATTTAACTTGCTGTCTCCGCTCCCCCCCAAAAAATGCTGTAAGTACGTGGTATGTTGGCTTCACTAACAACTCACGTGAGCGTAGGTTCTAGGATTTACGAGAATCAGCAGCATCTCATTGGGTGTGCCGCAGTGCATCTTTGTGGTCCTGAAGCCATTTCAAATGGCGCAGTGCCGAATGCGTGAATGAGCTGAAGGAAATCACCTGAGATTCTCTTGTGCACAGATTTCCTTGACTCCAAAGAGTTTCAACTAATTGCTTTGTCTTGTCTTCTCACAGCATCTATTTGAACCAATTCCCTTCCTGTACAAATAACGTGGTGAAGCACCAATAAGCACCAGTGTGCGGCGTGAACGTTGAGAGCCCTGGAAAGCGGGCCCTGAGTGTGGACGGGGTGTTGAGGTGGGAGCCGTGGGGAGGGGCAGGCATGCCTCAGACGTCTCAGCAGCTTGGACTCCAGTCTCGGGCACTAGAAACCCACTGGCGCATTAAAACCAGAGAGAGTGACATAAGCAAATTTGTATCTTTGGGAATAAGCCTGAAGGAGCAAGACGAAAAACAAAGAGATAATGTAGCAAAAGCAAGGAGAGATGAAAGGCGCAGGAACTCAGGCAGAATGGTAGAAAAAGAAAAGAAACTGTTTAAGAAATGCAAAAATAAGCCAGATTGGGAATGGATTGCTTAGTAGTAGGGAAAGAGTGGAATCGGGGATGACTTGAGAAACTGCATGGATAATGATCTCTAATGTATTTATCCAGGAGAAGACTTAAAATGTTACAGCAGAAGTAAAATTGTATCACACTGAAAAAGAGGCACAAATATCTTGGAAGAAGAAGTTCTTAAAGGATAGGGAATTATGCCTTATTCATGTGGCATCACCTGTGGACATGTGGTGGCTAGTCAGCAGAAGTCTGGTATCTTCTGAACCATGGAGTAGTTCCAGTTTTCCTATCATACTTTTTAGTTCTCTCTTTTCTCTCTCTCTTTCCTTTGTCTTTAACATCCATGTTGTTTTCCTAAACAAGCATTTAGCACATAGTAGAAATTCTATTAAAGTATATCGATGCATAAGTGCCTCACATATTAAGATGCAAATTTTCTGTGTGATACTTACATTCCGATTACTTATAGTACATCTTATTTGTTGGCTAGTGATTTGGAAAAAAATCCCATTTCCTTATACGATGTAGGCACCATTTTTGTCTTCTATTACTTTATACTCAGGTATCACAACCGGGATGAGAAAATGAATTAAGACATCTCAGCATTGAAGAACTATAGAGATTTTAAAAGATGTGGTTCTTCATAAGTACAATTTTAATAATAGCATTACCAATAAATGCCAGGTCTCATTTTACTATCATTATTAAAAAGCGAGAAGAAGGATATTAACTTACTTTATTTGAATGTGATGGAAAAACATAATTCCTAATATTGTGAGTGATATTATTAATGTTTCAACAAAAGTTAAAGTCTTTCTATTAAGTATATTATTATTATAAATGTGGTTCATTTTTACATATCCAGGAATCAATATTATAAGGTGTCCATTTTCTCTGATTTCATAATGAAAGTAAATTAGAAGCCAGGGTTTGCTTGGCATAAATCTGCTTTGCCCCAAAATCTTGGAATTCCTCTGTGCCAATGTCAAGACAGATCTGCCTCCTGTGACTGTGATTGCCATTATGTGACTTACCGTTCACAAGGAATAGAAGGAAGTAAGGTTTCTATGTCTCCTTCACGAGACATAGATGGATGGATGGATGGATTGATTCTCTCACTTTCTCATTCATTGTTTTATTTATTTGAAGACTATGTGTTGAGCATTTATTGGTGTGGACATTTCTGGCTACCTACCATCCATTCCCCTTTCTAAGAAACCCCTGACCTACTTTTGGAACATTGACTTCCCTCCACTGTTTGAAACCTTGGTTGGGTGGTCAATCAAACTAGCTCTGTTCTCTTCAGAAACCCAGTAGCTCCACGGAGGCTCTTCTTAGCCTCCCTTTTAGGACCCTGGAATACCCAGCTTACCAACGCATGACCCAAACTTATTCAATTAGACAGTTACTGCTGGAAAGACAGACTTTGAGGAGAGTTACACACCAGCAGAAAATTGGTTAGAACTGGCCCCTTCATCCCAGTATTGGTGGCAGAGAGGAAAAAGGGGGCAGAGGCTGCTTCCCGACTCCGAACCTTCTAGTGCTTCTTGACTGCTGCCTACTGCAAACCTGCTCTCTCCATCTGTATTTCGTCCTTTCTGTGAGGACTTTCTTATTCTTCCAATAACTTCCCTTCAACTGGAATTCACTCCTGATGCCTGCAAAGAATCTAAGCTCATATAGACATAAACCTGACTTTGAGGAGTTTACAGTCGAGGAAGCACATAATAGATCTGTAGATCGGGACACTTTGGAATGACAGGGGATTCCATGTTCACTTCAGCTCTTGGATTTGTTAAGCCGCCAGCATTCCGGACTTGCCAAACACCAGGGGCGTGCGTAGTCCCTGTTTCTTCCCTGCACAGCAGAGTCCAGCAGTGTAAGTCTGAGTTGCTCTCCTGCTTTAGGGGAGTGGACCTACAATGGATAAAACGCGAAGCCAGGATGGTCAGGGCTAATGTTAAAATAATATTAACTCTCCTCCAGTTCTAAGTAATTGATGGCGGATGCATCCCGCTACCACGAAGACCAAACCTAACCACTCAACACGTTAATGTGCCGATAAATTCTATTTTCTTACTAGAAAAGCCTACTTGACATTATTTCTGGCATTTGATTACATTAAAACATTGAAGCCAAAGGAACCAAAGCAACCAGTACAGTAATCTCATGACAAATAAATCTATTACGGTACATAGTTTCATTGCTTTGAGGAGATAGGAAGAGTAAATTTAACTTTTTTCTAAGTGGATATTAGTGGACCACTTTCTCGTGCAGCCTCTGCACTAGAGTTGAAAGAGATTTTTGCACAAATGCCAATAATGATTTTAAACAGTATAAATACTTGCTCGAAGATGAATACTAATGCCCTCCTTGGAACTATTGTGGTCTATCAGGTCAATAATATTCATTTAAAAAACTTTCCAAAAGTGTTTTCATACAATAGCCCCTGAAGATAATGAAAGGGCCATTATGGTCTCCTGAGTCAATAATCTATGTTTTTAATACATACTGCAAAATTCATTTCCTCTTCGATGTCAATGTTTGTTTGAACTATTTCCATTAATTATTGTTAAGAGGAGGAGTTGTAATCGGTTTGAACTTTATGTTTAACTGTTATTCATCATACAGTTCTCATAAGAGGTTACTTCTGATATATTAAGCTAGATCATTGCCCATGGCTCAGAGCAATGGAAGATGGCAAAAAAAAAAATCATTTGTTGGAGTGAAGCAGGACTAAACATTTATGACCAAAACAAAAAAGGAAAGGAAAGAAAAGAAACCTTCTATAACAAGAACTTGGGAAAACGATACAAAAGCAAGTTTGTGTGCTCATTTGGGCCAGGTTGTTGCAGGTAATTTCAAGTTTTCTGGATTTTTTTTTAAACTGAGTTTTCTAAAATGGTTATATCAGAGATGCCAAATCTGGCCAAACAACACGAGCGTGGCCAACAGGCTCAAAATGGCTTGTTTTGAGCTATAACTTTACATGCATTTGATTTGTGAGCATAAGAAACATTTTAATGTTTAAAATACAGACATTTTAAATTTAGTTTATACATTTAGTATCTGACAATTGAGAATAAAATTGCGTATTCTTTTGTAGAACCTCTGCCAATGTTTTTAGGACTAAATTGTTAAATTTATTCTGGAGGGAAGCACTGACGATTTGAAATAAGGTTACATTTACTTTTTAAACATCTTGTTTGTATGTATGTATGCGTGATTTGAAGTGTTGGTATTCTGTAATTTAACTGTATGATTTTATGCCTACTGCACTTTGGATGGTCATGAAAATGAGATGCCTGTTCTCCTTGCCTCTCTGCTGAACAATATTTCAATAAATATTTTCTCTCCCTTTCTCTCTTTTGTGGTTTTATATAAAAAAAAACCTTTTAGCTTAATTATTTAACCTTGGTTTATTTTTCTGGGTGGAAAGAGGCTAGCATTTCTGCCTAGCCCTGTTATTTGAATCTGACAAGGTTCACGATTTCAATTAAGCAGGATTTTCTAATCTGTTGGCCTTCCTCTGCTGGCGGCAGTTAGATCCAAAACCCCAGGGCAGCCGTGGAAGCTGTGGGAGCTACCGAGCCCTGCAAAGACCAGGGATGGGTGGCCATGGGGGATTCTGGGACTGGAGGGAAGAAGTACCTGAGTGGAAACGAAATGGGACCACATCCAGGGGCTGTGCCGACTTTGCAAGGGAAGTGAGTCCTTCCATTGTGGGAAGAGGCACGTTCTTGGAGATGGGGCCCAGAAGCCCGTAAGTGGTGGCCAGTTCAGGGCCTGTGAAGAGATGAACCGTGTTAGGAGAATAAAGACTAGTGCAACTTTCAGATGTAGGAGAAATTCTGAGTTCATAACTTCCACCGCCTGGTAGGGACCCCTCTCAATTACCCTGCAAGGTTCATGTTTGTGTCAGTGAGGTTAATCACTGAAATTAGAGCCTTTGATACCATTCATTTATTAAAATTTATTGCTACCAGATAGACAGATGTATGGAGATGTGTTCAGTTGTCTTTCCATGGGTAAAATTCTCGGTACTATTTTGTTCATTGGTCATCTTGACTCTTTTGATTTCCTCCTGGTTTATCTTCCACATCTCATTTTTCCCCCTCATGTTCATTTGGAAGCTTCTTACCCAGACTACCATTTTTTTCTTTGTTCTTCTTCTTT
>PVKM010044595.1:0-12186 GCA_004027735.1 Carollia perspicillata | reverse complement strand
CGTGCTGTGTGGGCCCAAGGCTGGGCCGGGAGGTGGCCCCTGCTGACTACCAAGTGATGTTAGACCAGAAAGAATTCCACTCACCTGCCTTGTCCCACTGATCCCTCACCTGCCTGCCCCTCCTGCCAAGCTGGCTCTGGGAAGTGGGTGAAGGGAAATGCCAAGGCCAACGCGTGGGCCTCTGGCCACCTCCCAGAGGGGGCGGTGCTTCTCTGATACCTGGTGCTGCGTCGAGAGGAAGGGACGGTTTCAGTCGCCCAGGACAGGTGGCAGGTGAGCCAGGGGTGGGCTGGTAGCTTTATCCTGTCCCCTCCCCAGGCAGCCCAGGCCCTGAGAGCCGTGGTGTCGAGGCTGCGGCGGCATTCCCAGCAGAGGATGCCCCCGGCGCTGGAACGTGCGGAGGGCTCCTGGGCCTGGGTTGTCCTGCTGGCCTCCGTGGTGGCCCAGGGCCTCACCCTGGGCTTCCCCACCTGCCTCGGCATCTTCTTCACGGAGCTGCAGCACGAGTTCCGGGCCAGCAACAGCGAGACCTCCTGGTTCCCCTCCATCCTGATAGCCATGCTCCACGCCGGCGGTAAGCGGCCTGCGGAGGGGCCCCGGGAGCGGTGGGAAAGAGCCGTGACCTCCTTGGCCTCCTGGGTCCCCCTCTCAGAGGCCACAGGCTTTACCTTTCTGGATGAATTCCTAAGATTTCGCCTGATTTCAGCGGGGCCACTCCCCTGGCGGGAATCCCGCGGGGCTGGGCCAGGCCGTGGAGGGGTGACGGCAGGGAGGTGCCTAGGGTACATAGCCAGTCCTCTGAGGGGCCCCTGGAGGAGGAGTGGCCTGGGGAGCGGCTGGGAGGTCACTCTGAACCTTGGTTTCCGCCCTGCCCTATGGGAGCAGCACCCAGCATCCCGCCCACCTCCCACATGGGATGGTAGGGAAGAGCACACGACACTCGGCGATGCTGAGAGCGGATACCTGAGTAGCATGAAGGACTTGTATTCTGGAGACCTTCACAGGCTTCAGGAGGGGAAAGCCGGCTCTTGGCAGACACCAGGAGCAAGATGGGGACAGGGCAGGAGCCCCGTCTCTCACCAGGAAGCAGAGGGGCAGTTGCGAGGGCTGGGGAGATGGAGGGGAGGCAGCTCCCTCATTTCCCTGTGGGCTCCTCCGGGACTGTGACCACCTCGTTCTGACCCCAGCCCTAGGGCAAGGTCAGGAGAGCTCTCCACCGAAGTGTTGGGCTCAGTTCTGGCTGCTCTCTGGGGAGACCCCACAGACAGCGGCCTCCAGGGGGCCGGGTCAACTGGAGTGAGGGCCGGGGGGGCCGCAGGGCTCCCCACGCAGGGGCGTGCTTGCCTCCGCCGTCCTCCTCTCCCTGCTCACCTCCTGCCACTCCCTCCACCTGGCACCTGCCTGTCCTTCCAGTCCCTTCCCTCCAGCTGGAAGGGAGGTCAGGCTGTGATGCGTGCTGCCTTTGCTGCAGCGACTCCTGAACCTGGCGCTTGGAGCACGGGCGCAGGGCAAGGGGAAAGGCCAGGCCTGACCCCGACCGCACGGCCTCTTCACCTGCGAGGCTGGTGCCGAAGTGGGAACCGCAGGGGGCTCCTTCCACGCAGCCGGAGCCGGGCGTCTGGTGGGGACCCGACTCCCCAGCCAGCTTTACTCGCTGCCCCCCAGCAGTCTCCAACATCTCGGTTGGCTTGGGAGCCCCGTATGTCTGGTCTGTCTGTCTCTCTCACACACACACACCCCTTTAGCCCACGCTCATTCAGAGTATGATAGAAATTTTAAATGTGAAAGGCTCATTGACCCCAAGCGTCCCTGGCACCGACACATTTTAAAGAGGAGGAAAGCAAGCAAGTACAAGGTACGGGGCCTGCCCAAGGCTGCAGAGTGACTTCAGGGCAGGAGCAGCGACACCCTGCCAAGGAAACGCCCAGTGCCTCACCCCAGCACCCTCAGCGAAGCTGGCACAGGTCCCAGCCCCACCCCCAACTCATGACTCACAGTTTTCCCCGCTGTCACCTTTCCTAAGTCAGGTCAAATTGTGGCGGCGGGGAGATGCGCGGGTCAGCGGTCACAGCCACTCCAAAGCCTCGCCGCTGCCTCTGCTTGATTATCTCTGAGGATGCGCTGCTCACTTCCTCCTCACTCCCAAATTCGTACCAGCTCACACCCACAAATCCCCTCTCCACCCCCAGCACAAGCACACACCCCCCCCACTATGTACACACTCACTCTCCTGGAAACTCCATTACGCGTGCGTGGGGGCAGGGCACTCAGTGAGTGGGGCCTTGCAGGGTGTTGAGCAGCTGGCCAGAACCGTCTCGTTTCTACTCCTCTGGGTCTGGGCCGGAGGAAGGCCGCTCCAGGTGGGGGCGAGGTGGCGGAAAACGGGCCCCTCTCCCGACAGAAGCCAAACATCTGGGTGCAAGACAGGTGGTGGCTGGAGGTGACGGGAGAGGGGGAGGGACCCCACCCAAGTCTGGGGCCCCCAGCTGCCCCCCGCCCCGCATAGGTGGGAGGGTGGAGGGAGGGCTGTGGCCAGTCTTCTTGAGGATGGGAGCAGGGCCTAGGAGCAGGGCCTAGGGATGCTCACCACGATTCCGATGCCCAGGACCCCCGCCCTCTGTGACAGACCCCCAGTGAGGCGCGCTCACCTAGGTCGTGAGCCAGTCCCGTTCCACCGGGCGGGAAGCAGCCTCGGGTCAGTGCAGCGCAGTCCTCGGCCCGCGCCTCTGGGACCCTTGTCTGTCTGGGTCACACTGACTGCTCACAGCTCCTCACCTTACACCTGCTCGGCCACCGCCCAGTCTGATTCCTCGTCCCGTAGCGGAGGAAACCGAGGCAGAGAGAGGGAGAGCCTTGCCCAGGCTGCATGGCCAGTCTGTGGCAGAGTGGGCACCAGGATGCAGGGCTGGTGCCCCGTGAGCCTCCTGGCCAGGTCCTGCGGGACCCCCCTCCCAGCCTCTCTCTGCCCCTCCCTCCAGACCTGCTCAGGCGGCGGCCACCTGCTGGCTGGCTCCTCACCCCCGCTCCTCCTGCCTCCACCCCACAGGACCCCTGTGCAGCATCCTGGTGGGGCGCTTTGGCTGCCGAGTGACAGTGATGGCGGGGGGTGTGCTGGCCTGCCTGGGCATGGTGACCAGCTCCTTCAGCCACACCCTCAGCCAGCTCTACGTCGCAGCCGGATTCTTCACAGGTGATTGTCATCCCATCTGGAGAACTGCTGGACGCCTGCTCAAGAGCCAGGCTGCCCTGGCGGGTGTAGCTCAGTGGATTGAGCGCGGGCCTGTGAAACAAAGGGTCGCCGGTTCGATTCCCAGTCAGGGTACATGCCTGGGTTGCAGGCCAGGTCCCCAGTAGGGGGACACATGAGAAGCGACCACACACTGATGTTTCTCTCCCACTCTTTCTCCTTCCCCTCTCTCTAAAAATAAATAAATAAAATATTTTTTTAAAAAGAGCGCCAGGCTCAAGGGGGCAGGGCGGGCAAAGTGAGGGAGCCCGCGCGAGAGAGGGGGGATGGGCAGATACACAAGAAGGACTGTGTCTGATGGTGACAAGTGCATGAGAAGACAGGACAGCTGATGTGACAGTGTCCTGGCTGAGGGCGAAGGTGGGTAGAGGTGGAACGAGCGAAAAGGGAGACTGTCCAGCACCCCCAGCGTGAAAGACAGGCAGGGTCGTGGGGAGGGCGCTGTTTTCAACAAGGCCGGCAGCGAAGGCGCTGGTTGGGCAGAGAGCTAACGGAGGGAGTCTGCCACCAGGCTCTGTGGGGAAGAGTGTTCCAGGCAGAGGGAACAGCAAGTGCAAAGGCCCTGAGGTGTCAAGGAGCAATGAAGTGGCCGGTAGGGTGAGGGGCCAGGCGGGAAGGCAGGCTGTCAGCTGGGAGTGAGGAGGGGTGAGGTGTGGAGGATAAAGAAGAAGAATGCCTGGGGGTCATCCAGGAGGCAGGGGAGTAAACAGACGAGGGACACGTGGTGGCATCCCGGGCAACCCAGAGCCCGCCTGAGGCCAGTGGTCATGGGTAGTTGCGAGTTTTGTCCCTAGAATGGTCAGCTGTGCTGGGGCAGGCACCGAGTTGGATGGGGAGGTGGCGTCTGAGCTGAGTTAGGAGAAAAAAGTCAGGAGAGGTATGTTCCTGGCAGGGGGGACCGGAACAACAGGTGCCCTGAGGTAGGGAGCAGCTTGGTGTCCAGAGGAAAGAAGCCGATGCGGCTGCACTGTCCCTGGCAGGGCCAGGGGCCAGGAGCCCGACCACGTGGAGCCCTCTGGGGCAGAGTAAACGCTTCCTACGTGTGATGGGAAGTTTCTGGAAGGTGTGAAGCAGGGGAGAGACTTAATTTGATTTCAGGGTTGTTGTTGTTTTTTAATATTTTATCTTATTTACTTTTAGAGACAGGGGAAGGGAGGGAGAAAGAGAGGGAGAGAAACATCGAGGTGTTTTTGCCTCTCGTGTGCCCCCTACTGGGGACCCAGCCCGCAACCCAGGCGTGTGCCCTGACTGGGAATCGAACCGGCGACCCCTTGGCTTGCGGGCCAGCACTCAATCCACTGAGCCACACCAGCCAGGGCTGATTTCAGTTTTTAAAGTTCTCCCGGGTGCTTTGCCAAGGGGACAGGTGTGTGTCCCTGGGAGCCTTTGGGAGGGCAGATCTGAGGGCCGGGGATGCTTCTGGGGAGGAGGCAAGGCAGGCTGAGTCTACCTTGAGTCCCTGGGGACCTGGAGGTGGGTCTGGGTTAGGAGGGAAGGGGAGCAGACATGAGACAGGACCCCGCGATCCCCACTGTGCGTGCAGCGGGAGGCCCCGGGACACTCTCGAGCTGGTCTCCACTCTTCCACCACAGGCCTGGGCTTGTGCTTCAGCTTCCAGTCGACCATCACCACACTGGGCTTCTATTTCACCCGCCGGCGGGCCCTGGCCAACGCACTGGCCTCAGTGGGCGTCTCCTTGGGCATCACCCTCTGGCCGCTGCTCGCCCGCTACCTCCTGGAGGACCTGGGCTGGAGGGGCACCTTCCTCGTCTTTGGCGGGGTTTTTCTCCACTGCTGTGTCTGTGGGGCCATCCTGAGGCCAGTGGCCACCAGCACGGCTCCCGAAGCCAGAAAAGGCCCTTCTCCACCTACCAAGAGACCCACTGCTGGCTGCCCGGCAGCATGCGGCCGGGTCACCCTGCGCTACCTGGCCTTCGACATTCTGTGGCACAATGCAGGCTACCGAGTGTTCACGCTGGGTGTCACCTGGATGATCATCGGGTTCCCGCTGCCACAAGTCTTCCTGGTGCCCTACGCCATGCGGCATGGGGTGGAGGAGCACAAGGCGGCCCTGCTGATCTCCATTGTCGGCTTTAGCAACATTTTCCTGCGGCCCATGGCTGGGCTGGTGGCGGGGCGGCAGGGCTTCGCCAGCTACCGCAAGTACCTGTTCGGCCTAGCTATCCTGCTCAACGGACTCACCAACCTGGTGTGCACCGTGTCGGCCGACTTCCGAGTGCTGGTGGGCTACTGCCTGGTGTACAGCGTGTCCATGAGTGTGATCGGTGCCCTCTTCTTCCAGGTCCTCATGGACATTGTCCCCATGGACCAGTTCTCCAGGGCCCTGGGGCTCTGCACCGTCCTGGAGAGCATCTCCATCCTCATCTCTCCCCCCATGGCTGGTGAGGCCCGGGAGGGGGAGGGCAGAGGGTGGGAGGGGCCGCTGGGGGTTGAGGGTGTGGCCTGGGAGGTGAGGGTAAGCGAGCCAGGCAAAGGGGACAGTCTGCATAGCTCTGGGCCCTGTCTAGCACCCCAGAGGCAAGGAAAACTTGGAGTTTTCCCAAGAGCCCCAAGGGACTGGCTCCAGCTTGTTCCCTTGCTGTCACTCAGGGTGTGAACACTTAAAAGTAGGGGTTTGCTTATCAGACTTACCTGGCTCTGTCATGTTTCTCTGTGTACCTCTGTTTTCTTATCAGCGAAGTGAGGGAGATAATAGAGTCTACCCAGTAGGCTTGTTGTGAGGGTCACAGGTCACACAGCGAAGAGCTCAGTGGGGAAGCTGGCACAGAGCGAGGATTTGCCGTTACTAACATTCTCCCACTTCTTGCCTGTGGGAACCTGCCAGGTCATTTACTTTCTCTGAGCCACAGTGTCACCTGCAAAATGCAGAAAAGGGTACCTGCCACACAGCCATTGCAGTAGGGACCTGTGTCAGTCACTGGGTGCGCGTGACTGGGCGCACAGACGTCCCTTTTGGTGGAGGCGAAAGGACAGATCTGTGGTCCCAACGGTGGTCTGTTCGGGGTTGAGGGGGGAATGCACAGATACGGAAGCAGAGCCCCATGTGAGAGAGGGCAGGCTGAGCAGCTGAGAGTGCGCCATTCGGAGCAAAAGGGAGGGTCTGTGAAGCCTTCGGTGCTGGGGGGCAGACAACAGCGCGTGGCTGTGGTCGTGACACTAAGATGATGGGGCGCCTTCTCCCGAGTGGGCAGTCAGAAGGCCCGAGGGATTTCCCCAAACCAGCAAGTAGGGAGAGCTCTCTGGGAGGAAGAACCGAGGCGGGGGGGCGTGGCCAAGCAGGTGTCCCCGACTGCACTGGCCCTTGTCTGTTTAGCTTCCTGCCACCAGGGTCAGAAAGGCATGCCCTCAGGTGCTCGGCAGCCCGGGGAGTCTTCCTGGCCTGGGCCAGAGCAGGTTTAGTGTTTCCTCTTCCCCTTTCATTTCACAGCTATTTATCGAGTGCCTACTAGGCGCCAGCCACAATTCCTGGTACTGGGGCTACAACAGCGATAAAAATAAAGTCCCCGCCCTTGCAGAGCACAGAGTTGGTGGGGAGCTGGAAGCCCCGGGCGGCGGCCTAACTTGCTCTCCGTCCTGCAGGGTTCCTCCTGGACAGCACTGACAACAACTTCAGCTACGTTTTCTACATGTCAAGCTTCTTCCTCATCTCGGCGGCCCTCTTCATGGGCGGCGGCTTCTGTGCGCTTCGGAAAAAGGAGAAGCAGGCCTCGCAGGCCGAGGGGGAGGCAGCCACCAAGGAGGCTGCCGCGGAGCGGGCCCTCAGCGGGGAGGGCACAGACAGTTCTGAGAGGCGGCTGTGGACCGAAACCATGTACGTGACCAGCGTCTGAGCCCTGAGGTCAGTGAGTGACCACCGCCTCAGCCCAAGAACAGGATGTCCAGCTGTTCCACCAGGTGAAGTGCTGCCCGGAATGCCCGAACCAAAGGCCGTCCAGGCTCTGCCTGTTGGGACTCAGCCAAAGGCTGTGACCTTGGAGGCTGGCCTCTGAAGACTCAGGGTTCCTTCCAAGGAGCAGGATGAAGGAGCGGGTCCTCCTTTTCTTTCCTCTGGGCACCAGGGTACTTGGGCCCAGGAAGGTGGGTCTGAGCCCTGCGTGGGGCTGTCATGCCCGACTCCGCTCAGCGGGCTGCCCACTGCTGCTGCTACAGTTCAACACAGCAGACCATCCAGTCCAGCTGGACGCCTCTGATGTTATCTCTTCGTCCTTCTCTGACGTCCACAAGGTTCCAAAGAGCTCGCCCGTCCTCCTATGCCCTCCTGCCTGCTCCCTCCGTGACTTCGCCCTTGCCCTCAGGGCTGTCCCCAACACGTCCGCAAGGTTCCAAAGAGCTCGCCCGTCCTCCTATGCCCTCCTGCCTGCTCCCTCTCTGTGACTCTGCCCTTGTCCTCAGGGCTGTCCCCAACACGTTGCTGGGCTTCCAAGGGCTCAGAACCCTGGAAAGAAGGACCTCATGAGAGTATGAGTTTGGCCTGCAGCCGGGGATGGCCACGCCGAGGACTCAGCCTGGCTGCGGGGTTTGGGCAGATCAGATGTCGGGCGGAGGACCTTTCCTGGCGTCCGCACAGAGAATCGGAGGGGAGCACCTCACTCGGGTCCCAGAGTCAGTGCAGTCTGAGGGGCCCCCTGCCTGTCCTGCAGAGCCTGCTCCGGGGCGTCCCTTCCTCCCGGGCCACACCTGGTGTTTTGGCGGGAGGATGAGCACTGGAGTTGAGGAAGCCAGACATTTGACTGACCAGGGAGGATAAGGCTCGCTAGGCAGGGCCTAACGACCTCTTTGAAAATAGAGCTGCTTTTGTAACAGAAGCCCTTTTACTCCCTGCTCCCTGCCGTGTCGGAGGCTTCGCCCCTGGGGTAAGTAGCTGGCTGGGCCAGCTGCCAGTCCACCCCTGCTCCCTGTTGGCCTACGTGTTGGCTTGGAGGTCAGACCTCCTCCCGCCTCCCTTCCCCCTAGTACACACACACTCTTGGCTGGTACCCTTCCTTGAGGTCATCCCTGGGGGGGCGGGGGGGGGCGGGGGGGGGTCGTTGTTTATTGTCATCAGGACAGGCTTGTCCCAGCAGGGTACCAACCAAGGGAACAGAAAAGCAGTTTGTTTGAATTACACAGAAAAAATGTTTCCTGCAGCAGACTATAAAACCTGTGAGCTAATGGAGCAGGAAAACTGGCCTGGAATAAGCCCTCCTCCCTGGGAATAAGTCGTTTCTCCCAGCTTGGCCAGGGCTGCTCACACCCAAGACCTTGTTTGTTGATTCAGGCTCAACCAGGCTCCAACAAGAAAACCTTATCAGGAGATTGATTTTATTTTCATGACCCGACTCTAGCCTTCCTCCTCCACATGTCCAGCTGGCATGAGTAAGCACCCTTCGGGAAGTCCAGTGTTCTTCAGGACCCTGTGACGAGTGCCCCCTTGTGGCCAAAGAAGGTAGTGCAGAGGCAAAGAAAAGGGTTCTTGGCTGGGATGATAGAGACCTGAATTCATGTTGGACTCGGCCGTAATTTACTGTGTGACTTTGGGCCAGTTGTTCACCACCACTGGGATCTTAAAAAGGAGGAAGTTGGCCGGGATAAGCCAAAGTCTCTTCCAGTTTGAAAAGGCTGGTCCTGAAGAACCCCACTGCCTTCCTGCTCCCTACCCCGTCCAGTGCTCGGCTACCATCCAGAGTGTGAACTGACGGGGAGAAGGTTGGACACGTGTTACCAAGTCCCGCGTCCTCCGTCCTAATGGAGTAGAAAAGGAGGGAGTTGGGGCTGGTAAGCAGGCACATGCTTTGGGTACTAGTAGCCACCGGGCTTTGAAATTGCATCCCCTAATAGGCCCACTTCCTTAAAACAGATTAAAAATATATTATTTAGCCCGGGTGGGTGTAGTTCAGTGGACTGAGCGCTGGACTGCAAACCAAGGGGACTCCGGTTCAGTTCCTAGCTAGGACACACGCCTGGGTTGCGGGCCAGGTCCCCAGTGGGGAGCACACGAGAGGCAACCACACATGGATGTTTCTCTCCCTCCTTTCCCCTCTCTCTGAAAATAAATACAATCTTTAAATATATATGTTATTATTTTAAAAAGAGGGGGAGGGAGGAAGACAGGGAGAGAAACATCAATGTGAGAGAGAAACACTGGTCGACTGCCTGTCGTATGTGCCCCGACCAAGGACAGAAGCTGAAACTCAGGCCTGTGCCTTGACCAGGAACCAAGCCAGTGACCCTTTGCCTTGAGGGACGACAGCCAACAACTGAGCCACACTGGTCAGGACAAAACAGATATCTTTTAAGGAAAAAAAGATTATCAGTGAACATTCAGCATAGAGAACCTGGCCCTCTGTCTACTGTAGCAATAATCGCTCGACTCTCCTCAGCAAATATTTAAGCAGCTACTGTGTGTGCCGGGAACTGGGCAGATAGGAGTAAGAACTGGCCGCTGCCCTCGGCACAAAACCAAGGACTGGGAATTTCTCCCCAAGGAGGAGGGCCGCTGAGGCCTTGGGAAGAAACAAATGAGGGAAGATAGGTGGCCTCTCTGATTCCAGAAACCACACTCGGCTGATTTCCTGAGAATCCTCTAGACAGGGTCTGGAACCATTCCTGAGAAGCACAGGTTGGAGCTCTCTTCCATCCTGCCCCCAAGCCCTGACTTTCTGGTCCCCAAGCCTTTGCTGCTCTGTCCAGCCAGAGGGAGAGAAGCCCCCGGGCCACCCTGGGCTGAGATGAACATCCCCAGGCCACATCGGTTCCCCAAAGAAGCTGAAGGGCCCGTTAAGGGTCCTGGGGCCACCACTGTCACAGAGCAGCCACAGTTCCCAAGCGTAACTCCTGTCCCAGGGGGTGTGCATAGGGCAGGGGCTGACCACAGGGACCTGAGCCCACGCCATGTGGTGCTTGCTCCCAATGGGATGGTAGCAGGATAGAGTATGGCCTAGGACTAAAGGCACATGGTCCTTGCCCTCAAGAACCTCACAGCCCAAGCCTCCTTTACCCTCGTTTTCAATCAGATGATAGGGCGGCAGAACCACCTCCTTCCCTGGGGCTTTAGTCCCTGCGCCTACGAGGTCTCCTTCGCATATCACCTTCCTGAGAAGCATCAAGAAAGAATTGGACAGAAGGGCTTTCGCATCCAGGGCTGCTGCCCAACTCAAAATGCTGCCAAAAACGGTACATTCGGGTGAATGCAGGTTCCTACCACCTGTCGGTGCTGCCCAGCGCTCCCCATCCACCTGGATGACAGAGCTTTGCCCAGTTCACGAGATGTCTGGCCAGAGGTGGAAGACTCAGCTCGGGGCTGGGGGGCAGGGAGCACCACGCTTGCAGAGCTTTTTGGAAAAGCCGTCCAGAAAGCAGTGTCAAAGGACCCAGGGCAGGGGGGTGGGGAGCTGTGGTCGTCTGCAGCCACGCTCCGGAGGGGCCGCTGGCCGGAGCGCTAAGGCGTGAAGCCAATTGCGCACGCCCGCGCCAAGCTCGGAGACAGCTCCGCCTCTGGTCCGCCTCGGCCTACCCCTTCCCGCCCTCTGGGCGGAGCTAAGTGCGGCTTCCGGCGGAAGCCCGGAATCAAGCGGAAAACCTTACCTGCTAGCTAGGGGGTGGGTGGTGCTACTTCCTCCGTCGTGCCTTGGTTTCCAAGTCTCCTGCGCCTCAGGTTTCACGCCCGTCTCCTACAACGTCCTGTTACCGCGCCTCATCCCAATTAGAGCTGCAAATTACTGCAGGGCGGGAGGCCGGGAAACGGACCTGTATCCTGCCCCGGTCCGCCCTTGCCCAGCGAGGCCCTGTGAGGTTCTGGCACGCCGTTCCGGCCTCATCGGCCACACTCCCCTGCCTGTCTTCCGTGGACCCTCTTCCACCCCGACCATGGCCCAGAAGCCAAAGGTAGATCCCCACGTAGGGCGGCTGGGATACTTGCAGGCGCTGGTCACGGAATTCCAGGAGACGGAGAGCCCAGGTGAGAGCGACAGGGTAAGGGTCAGGGGGCGGGGCAGCGGTCCGCCCGCGACCGTCGCCCCGGACCTGGCTCCAGTGCCACTTTTCCACTGCAGACGCCAAGGAGCAAGTCCTCGCCAACCTCGCCAACTTCGCCTATGACCCCAGCAACTACCAGTATCTGCGACAGCTGCAGGTCCTGGACTTATTCCTCGATTCGCTGTCGGAGGAGAACGAGACCCTGGTGGAGTTTGCTATCGGTAAGGAGGGGGCTGGGCTCCCAGGTGCCGGGTGGTGGGCTGTGGCGAGAGAAGTGAGCGCGAGGTGAGTCTCTGGGGAAGGGATCCCGGGCAGGCCGCCGCTCAGCAGCAGGGGCAGACTTGGCCGTTCACACTGTCCAGGCCGCAGCCGGCCGGGGTCAGGCCTGCGGCTCACGGCCAGGAGTCCCCCCGCATGCCCGCCGTCCCTCGTGTTTAGAGATGAGATCATAACTGAGGGAAGGGGTTGACGCCACTTGGAGGGGAAGCAGTGTAGAGTGCTCTTTTCAACAGCTTTATTTTAATGTGTTACTGTCAAGAGACGTAGGGGTGATTTGGAATGGCTTGTCGTTCCTGTGCTGGCTATGGCCTAAGATCCAGTGAGTCACTCACTGGGCAGGCATTTATTGGGCATGAGTAAATGGGAGCGAGGGCTCTGAGTGCCGGAGAGACGGCCAGCAGGTCGGGAAAGGTCTTCGCCCTCCAGGAGCTTGGATTGGAGGAGGGGCAGACAGAGGGTGAGCAAGCAAATTGAGAAGGGGAGACTCGGGAGGAAATGGAGGGGAGGGTGAGTAGAGCCACGGGAGACGGGGGCTGCTTCCGTTTGGGCCACGTCGGGCAGGCGTCCGAGGCAGAGGCACGGCATGTGCAGGGGGACGTAGGGCGGGAGGAGCCCCCAGGAAGGCCGGCGTGTCCGGGTTGTGGTGAGTGAAGCAGAGAGGGACCAGGTGAGGCTGGTGAGGCGGC
>PVKM010044594.1:0-12185 GCA_004027735.1 Carollia perspicillata | reverse complement strand
ATGACCAGTTGGGGCACTCCTGGACCTATGAGACAGACCTTGACACTATGGACATTTTTCCCTGAGATTTTTAATACGGTTCTTACCTGATATATTCGAACAGGCATTTTCTCCACAAACAGCCCTTTCTTCTCGCCTTTTTTAACCAGCTTGGTTAGAATAGAGAGCCGGTCATTATTGGGCCGGTGAGGCCGGGGAGATGACTGAGGGGAGATTTCTGGTGAAGACGGCGCTGACCTAAGAGAAGGAATCAAAAACTGTGTTGTAAAAAGTGGCTATTGTTTTAGTAGTTCCTATAACCTGACAATCCTATATCAATAGGGCACTAGACTTAAAAAGTAAATTGTATACTTTCGTAATTCAGTAATTTAAATTCAAATTCACAGAGAACAGGGTATGAAAACCCTTTCTGACAGTGCTGAAATAGTGCTTACTATGCTTGGAACATAAATGTATTCGGTAAGTGCCGAGATGAAAAAAAATTCACTTGTAGAATAAAATAATTTTTATGCATTTTTCTAAATATAAAATACTTCTTGCTAAGGAAATAATGACCAGGTAGCCATAAGAAGGAAAGAAGTAGAGCAATTTATTTATTTTCTTTTTAGAATTTCCCTCTAGCTTAGCCAATCACACTAAAAATCCGAACAGTACACTGTAAAGACCACAGTATCACCTCCCGAATGACACTGCAGACTACACAGAAAGGACACTCACAAAGAGAGATCTTCGGCTTCCTGACGCACGACACTGACCCGACTTTTCTTTGGCAACACTGGGGAGTTCTGATCAGACACCCTTTGGTAGAAGAGCATGTAGGCGTTCCAGTATCTTCGGCGGACGTCAGTATATGGGTTTGCTTTGTGACAAGACATCAAGAAAGAAGTCTTTGTAAATAAAAAGTTTTCTTGTCTTGATAATCTAACATAAAGAACCCGTAAATCCAGCAAGTAATGACTTACTAAATTTGTGAAATGCTAAGTGTAAGCAAAATGTGTGTCTTTTGAGTACTGCTTAGAACTACGCACAAGGTGATACAGAGGGGCAGAGGGGGAGGGCGGTTTCATGGTGACAGAGTAAGGGAAAGAAGGTAATATTCCCAGGCATGTCTAAATTTAACCAAAAAGCAAGTAACATTTAAAAATAAATTCTGTGGACCAGGATGGGATTATAACTGGTCCCACTTAATCATTTCCAGGACAGCCTAATCCAGGTAAATTCTGACAACAAGACTGTACTCAACCGTTGGAGGTTGCTACCATTAGGTGCCCGACTGCCATGGTATGACATCCGATCTAATACCGTGAATCTAATACAAGTAGAAGTTTTAAAATGAACCCAGAATAGTTCAAAATCAGGTTTCAGAAAGGCTAAGGTCTCTGAAAAATGTTTCTTCTTTAAACGGGAAATTCTGATTGAATTTTGTGATGTATTTTTTTTCTCACCCTTTCCTCCTGGGGCTGGGGGTTCTGGAAAGATTCATTTGCCACACTGCATAATAAGTATGGATTTACAAACACAGATGCTAGAAATGTCTTCTCTAATTAATTATAGCTCCAGATAAGTAGAAAGGGAACTATTTTTTTAAAATCCTCGCCAAATGACATACTTTTATTGATTTTAGTGGAGGGTGGGTCAGGGGGTAGAGCAAGACAGAAACACAGAGGAGAGAGAGAAACGTCGATCAGCTGGCTCCTGTGCTTTTCCCAGGGATCCAACCTGAAACCTCAGTACATGCCCTGACCAGAAATCGAACCTGAGACCTTTTGGTGCACAGGACAATGTTCCAACCAGCCAGGGCTTCTGAAACTATTTTTAAAGCTGAAATTCTGCTTTCATAAGTTTTTCTTTGATATTCATTTCTTAGGTTTAACTTACTCTTTCCCCACATCCCCCCAAAGCTGTTGTATATATTATTTTTAAAAAAATTTGTAAGCAGCTTAAACATTTTCCCTCTGCCTATCAAAGAGTTCATGGGTGTATGTAGCTAGAGCAGCAGTACATTGAAAAAAATCTATTTTTATGCCATAAAACCCTGCTTCCAATTTGATAGAAAATTCTAACTTAAAAAAATTGAAGCTCATGGAAAATATCCATTTGTAAATACTTACTTTGATCATAAACCTTTGGCCTATATTCTCCTCCAAAGCATTCATATTCCAGGGTCTCATCATTTAGGTCAAATTCTTCTATAACTGTGTCATTAAATTTATACCACTTTCCTTTTCCACATCCCCTAGAGCCCACAGATAAAACAAACATTGTAATAAACACAAGCATCCCATCTCCAGTATTCATCTCTTTATACCGTCTATAGCAGGTGATTACCATTTGAAAATACCTAAGGAAAATATAACAACAGTTACTCTAATTTCTAAAATAACTTTTCACATTGAAGGGGTAAAGTAGTTACAGTAAGTTTTAAAAATCCAATATGAAATAAGACCAAAGAGGGATGGCAAGCTTCTTTGTACCGTAATGGTAAGTGTGGGTGATAAAGCAGGGCAGAGAATGCAGAGACTCACAGGCGGGAAGGGAACACAGAGGAGAGATGTACAGGAAGGAGGGGGAGAAGACAAGGGACACCGGGAGGGCAGAAAGGGACTGGTGGGACAGCCCTTACCGCCGATCCTTAATGAAGGAATAGTAGTGGCCCGCATGTGCCTGCCCACTGTGGACAATGACACCAACAAGTTCGTAGTTTTCTGTGAGGGCGACTTTCTTTCGTGGGGACCCTCCACCTCCCTGATCCATACTTCGTCCATTTTCACCAACTTCAGAAGATGAATCTTGGCGAGCCATTCCTGAAACTGTGTAAGGCTCCATGTTCAACATCCAGGGGAACTATTTAAAAGCAAAAAAGAGCACATTAATGTGGATCAGTAACATACACGGCCTTACCCAATTAAGTCAGACACAAAGAAGAGAGATGTGTCTTTTCCTAATTTAAGCTAGGACTACCTCTCCAATTCAAGTACAAAATCTAAGAATGGCTCACAAGTCTAAGAAAGTACAGGTAACCTCTTGTTTGAACATTAAGAAAAGCATTTTACTTCACAGCTAACATCTAGAAGGATGCCTTCTAGAAATGAGAGTACTTGTTTACAGGTAACACCATACAGTTCTACTAGCAGCAGCGGCCAAGACAAAAGGCTGCACACTTCTCAGAATGCTGAGACCATAGTCTTTCGCACTTGAAATGAAATTTGAAAACATTAAAAGAAAATGATAAAAAGCAGGTGAGGTAGTAATGGTTCTAAGAACTTTTAGGAAAAAAAAAAGTTACCCTTATCTGCTCATCGTATTTAATGGAGCGCGCGCTCTCCCAGTCAAATCCAAACCTCATTAGGTGAATGACCAAGACATTAGGTAAGGCCTTAATGCAGGTCCTTTTGACTGTTATTCTCTGAAGAAAAGCAAAACCCAGTTATTGCCTTGGACAAAATGAAACAGCCACATAATCAATACAGAGGTCACACATTTCTATAGGCCTCCCTGCCCGCGTGAATGGAAGTGATGACACAATTTAACGGAAGTAGCAACGGGAGTTTAAAACCAATCTTACGTCAAATCACAAAGCACATGAACAACAAATTGATCTAGTTTTATAAAAAGGGCAAATGAAATACCTTTTCTTTACACTTTTCACAGTAATATGCATTACTGCCCTCTAGAACTTCTCCTCTAACAAACTGGTCCAAAGAAATTTCCAGACTCTGACAAGAAGTAACTCCTAGATTGAGAGCCATGAAAGCTTCCTCTCGCTCATATCTGATTGAGAAATAACAGAAAAGCCATGATCCACAATGGAATTTAAAAATCTTGAAAGTATTACCTGAGATTGAACACAGAACTACGTTAACAATCAGTGAAATCGACAATGATTTCCCTCGTCCTTTAAAAAAGTACACTACCAAATAAAAATACCAATTTTTGATAATTCAGAATTACTTAAAATATGAATTCCAATAAAGAAATTTTAGAAATTGAAAGCAAAGAAATTTACTTCAAAAAGCACTCGTAGATTCGTTGAGGTGTATCTGCGAGTCTCTCAACAAATGCAAAATTCACAGCCTACTAGAAGAGCCACTTAAAAGTACTACCAATAATTTTTGAATGTTACATCTCCACTAACCTGTGAGGACAGTCTTTACAGATCTTCTGATCAGAATACACGCCCTGAAACGTATTCTTAAAAATCTGGTCTCTCCCCATTTTCTGTTGGAATAAAAAGTTGAAATTTTAGTTGATACCCTTAGAATTCATAGGTGGTTAATACGGTTTTATCTAGACCTAACTAAGCTAAAGCACAGATATCAATTTAACCACCAAAATCAAACAAGTCATCTTGGCAGTTTAGTCTCAGAACCAGGGAAAGGCTTCTAGCCACCAGACTCATGTCCGAGTAACGCGGACCACCAGAAGAGCAAGGGGGAGGGCGTCAGTCAGAGCTAACGACCAGGGTGAGCTGATTCCCCTCTCCGTGCCACCACTGCCATGTTAGTAGCGACTCTCCACAATCTCTTCTTTTTTCTTGAGGGTGGAATGCAGATTCATGTTATTTTTTTAAAAAAGAAGTAGATAAATTGTGCCTACTGATGAGAAGAGAGGCACGTGTTGGCAGCGACGGGAGGCTGTCACTTAGCAGGCAGTGCCACTCAGGAAACTGGTCACGTGTTTTACTGGACCAGTAGGAAGTTCTGGGTTTAAACATGCCCACAAACAACTTCTCAGCCTAAGGCACTTCTGAGGCCAGGTTACGTCAATACATACAGGTGAGAGTTTGCAGGTACGAATGGCTGTTATTATGGAGTGTGAACTAAGAATCACATGCTTTATCGAGTGTTAGATGAATTAAAAAGAAATCTGTAACTTTAGTGATCTGTGTATGTTTGGGTGTTCACACCCAGAATAAATACAGTCGTGGTATTCAAGATGATCCATTTCCGACTTGTCAGTTTCACAGCAGTCCCAATCTTAAACGCTCTTCATACTCTGGTTTCTGTTCGGATCATATGAATCTTTCACCTTTCTAAACAGTCTTCATGTATTCCAGTCCGAGGGCGTTAGAAGAAGTACAAAATTTTTTACCTTAAGATATTCATCCATCTGGTCAATGAGGCTGGTGAAGAACTCGTATGCATCCTGTTGTTCTCTCACATAGAGTTCTTTGTTCCACATCTTGAAAATCTACACAACGAGAATTTAATATGCCGTTAGAAGAAAAGGTGCAATTTCTGAATATGGTAGAAAAAGAATGTAATAGAGCACTTAATGCTTCTAAAAACTGGAGCTCCCTAACAAAATGCAGGAGTTTTTAATGAAGTGAGATGTGACTGTGTCTAGCCACCTATGCTTTTCTCTGGTCCCTCTGTAGTCGTCCCAAGTTTATGAAACCATACGGGGTGAGATCGAGGGCCATGCATCGACCAGAGTTCCTCTCTTAGAAACTAACCAACCTGTGCGAGAGAGTACAAGTTACTCATCCTCTGAAATACAGTACATCAATGTTAAAAAGAGAATGTTTTTTATTTAGAGGCATGAGTGAAACTGGCCTAAGTTCTATGGAGAGATTTCAACAAATATTTCAAATAGCTAAAATAAGAATTATGAGAAATACACAAAATAGTTAAGATTAGCAAATCCCTAGAAATTACAAATGCCTAAACATTCTAATCATTTGAAATCAAGAACCAATTTCAAGAGGAATGGTACAAACAGCTCTTTTATAGGTTCTTGGCAATGGGATTAGTGTAGAGTTAATAAAGACAAGAGACAATTATCAGTAGAGAAAGAGTGTAGCCAAACTCAAAATATCTAACATCTTTAAGTCTAAAGAGTTACTGGTGAATTTGTTTTTTGAGGTAACTCCACACTGTTTTCCACAGTGGCTGCAGCAGTCTGCATTCCCACCAACAGCGCACTAGGGTCCCTCTTCCCCACAGCATCACCAGCACTTGTTGTTTGTTGATTTATTGCTAGCCATTCTGATAGGTGCGGGGTGACCAGAGGGAAAGGGAGGGTGGGGAGAGACAGAAGAGGGTACGGGGGCATAAACAGTGACGGAAGGAGGCTTGGCTTGGGGTGGTGATCACACAGTATCCAGATTATGTGTTATGGAATTGTATACCTGAAACCTCTGTGATTTTATTAACCATTGTCACCCCAATAACTTCAACAAAAAAGTAAAAAGAAAAACACAAACAAACAAACAAACAAACAAAAAGAGTTACTGGTGAAATACCTTCCAAAAGTTCTCAGGTACATAATACTGTAGCTTGCTTTCCATCAAATGCCCAAAGAGAGACTGCACTTGGTAGAAGACACTGTCATCTGGATTGTCCGTGTCATCATCCACTGAAAGTAGTGCCTGAAAAGAAACAGAAAGCATGAAGTCAGAAATAGCTGCTTTACAGAAAACTCTGACTTACGCACACGAGAGCACGCACACTGCTCTGTTAGAGCGCTATGTATGCTTGAAGGCGGCTCTGACTCTGCACTGTGTAGCTTCAGCACTTTCTAGCTGGTCTGATCACAAATAAACCGCACCTTTCAGCCTCTGTCCAATTACGAAAAACTGGAACTAGTAAACACTAGAATCTCTTATAAGAGATAAGTGTGACACGGTAATACAGAATACTCTCAAACTATTTACTGCTATATCGCAACCTAATTATAAAGTACTGATGATAGAGCCTAAATATTTCTAAAATCTAAAAACGCTAGTCATTTTATGGAATGGCATTTGAGAACAACTTAGGAATAAAAAAATCACATTACATCAAATCCATCTGTCAAACATGCAACATATCACCTCAGCAGATGTATAAAAATGTATGACTATAAACACTATGTTGTCTAGACATATTTCAGAAGCCACTGAAGATCCCCAAGTCGGTCTAATTTCAGTAGCCCCCCAAACGCCCTGTAGGCATGGGGAGCCATTTTTAGACAGTGTCCACATTACTCATCACTCCAAGTGGGAAAGAGGAAGGAGATCACCTCGGGGAGCCCGGGCTGCATGTAGAGCTGCTGGAAGACAGCGTTCATGTAACAGGTGGCACCACCGTTCCGCAGCCCCACAAACCCCGCACTGGACCTGCTGTCCACGGGGGGCAGGTACTAGGAGAGAGGAGGAGGAGAAACAGGAGAGAGAATCAGTGTCTGCCACCAGCACGCTTCTTCAAAGCTGTATGAGCTGTGCACGGGGGAGAAGAGATACACTCAGAATTCTCCATCCCGAGCACTGGGAGCCATGCTAGCCAAACCTGTGTTCACGAGTACCTCTGCAGATGCTAACACAATTACAAAATACTACAGTCTCAATGTTTCTTTTCAGTTCTAAAGTACACAGCACATAAGAATGCATTTTCAATCCATTATGTAGTCATGCACACAGTCACATGATTATCACTCAACACGTATTTATTAAGAGCCCGCTGTGTGTGTGCCAGAAACTGCCAAGATACGAGAGCAAAAATGCCTTGGTTCTGATCTCAAAGAAGCTCACAATCTAGTAGGGTAGATAGGCATTAATCAAGTAAATATACTAATATATATTTACAAACTGAGTAGTACTCTGGAGTGGGGGTGGGGGAATAATGAAGTGTTTTATGAATTGTTTACTATGAAGAATCCTGACCAGTCCAAGGTGGTCAAGGAAGGCACATATTCCTTCTCTTCTTCTCTGAGAAGGTAACACTCTTCTATTGAAATTCCTCTAACAGGCACAGGCATTTAAAAAATAGGTAAATGCCTAAGCATGTCACTTAAAGTTGTTTTATAATAATGTAGATTCCAGCACAGGGCTTTCTAGGTAGAAATAACCAAGAAAAGGCATCTTGGATAAGGTTCGACATGGCCCTTCTTCAAGTGGAAAAGGACATTGTCACGACACTCTAAAATGCTATCACAGCAGAATCCTGATTCTAACGCCATGGCTGGAATCATGTGACCTGCCTACATCAGGTATCTGTATTCGTGTGATAACTGACCAACTGACAAGATTCTGCTGGTCTTTTGGAGAGAAAGAAATGTATTACATATGTCTCATTAACATTCGACATACACTTAGAGTAGGGTGATTTCTAAGATCTAATTACCGCTGTAATTTATTTGTACTCCAGAGCACAGATTAGAAGAAATTACAAAATAAGGAAAACTGGCTTATAACAGTGCTAAAAATCTAAGTATTTATATATGATATTTTCATCATGCTGATATAATCCCTGACTTACGAAAAAAGTAAAATTTTCATTTCAGTTTGATTAAATAAATGCATGTAAAATGAAAGCACAGCATAAAATAAGCATTATAAACTAAAGATTTTGATGACAAAACAGTTCCTAATTTATGTCCTTCCATTTTACTTTGCAAGTGCTATTTCTTCCATTTAGAACACCTGTTCCCACTTCCTTTCCTGCCTAAGCTGTGTGTTTCCTAATACTCAGCTCAGATGACTGCGATGTTGTGGAGAATGTGGCGCAGCTTTGCAGTGTCCTCCCACTCCTGGCCTGGCACTCCAGCGCACCTGCCACTTGCTTCTTTGTGCAGACCCCAACGTATGCTATGCTGCTTCACGGCTCTGCGGCTTGGCCCACATGGCCCACATGACCTCGACACCTAGCTTCAACTGCTCACCAGTCTTTAAGGCCCTATTTTAAACTTCATTTTTTCTAAGAAGCCTCCTTAGACACCACCACTTGGTGGTGAAGTGTATGTTAGTAGAGCATTTTGGACCTACCTCTATCTTAAAATGTGTCACATTACATTGAAATCATCTGCTTATGGGCTTGTTGTTTCCATTACACATTGACCTTGAGGCTGGGATCAATATTTTGGGGCTCCAAAAGTCTAACACACCTCAGTGCACAGCAAACTCAATGAATCTTAGCTGAATTTAACTGAGGACATACTGTAGTACGACAGCCATTGTTTGAGTTTTTATCTCTAGTGCCTGGCCAAGCATAAACTTATTAAAAAACAGGTTGAAATGCTACTTTTTACTGAGCGTAATTATCAACTCACTTGAAAATGTATCCTCTTTAATTAAAGGGTAGCATTTAGTGATATATTGTAGGTTATAGTTGATTTGAGTACATCAACAAGATAAGCAAAAGGATAATACTGATTTTGTGATTAGAGAAAGGAAAACATCGTTTTAAAAATGCTATGGTCAAGAGCCCACTCAAAAAAAATTAAGGGCATCCAGGTCTAGGAAACGTACATCGAACTCCTTGGTCAGAGCAGGGTCAGGTTGATGATGCATAGAAAGCAGTTCTTTCGCGATAATTTGAAGGTTGGAAGGGGAGCTATCAGCCAGCATTACAAGGACTTCATAGGCTGCCAATCGGCTATTTGCTGTACTGCACCTAAAAACAAAAGACACAAGTCAATTCAAAAATAAATGGCCTACTTAAGCTGCTCATTAATTTAAATCGACTTTTGAAATGAAAGCATCAGAGCTGAAGTTCCCCAAACAGTCAGGTTGAGTCGGGTCTGCTGGCAGAACCCTAGGGACTCGAGGGGGCAGTGCTGACTTCACAAAAGAGGGGGCCGCAGACACTGGAGGGGAGAGTGTGGCTTAGAGCTGAGGGTCTTCTTGGCTGAACAATAAAGTAGCAAAATCTTTCACTTACGATCCCAGAGTACTCTTATCTGTGGGACAGACTGGCAAGAATGCAGGATAAAGAGTCTGAAAATTTTACCAAAACCATACATAATAATAACTATGTTTCAATTAATGTGTAAGTAGTAAGAAAGGTTTTTGTAGATATCATCCTGAAATTCAAATATCATGGCATACCATTCAAATGAATGGCAGAAAAAGAAAGCTATACAAATCAGAATAGATGCCATAAACATTTTATACGTGCCTACAGATTAAAAAAAATCTTCAAGGACACTAATCAACTTTCCATTTTGCTGGAAAAAAAATGGAGACAAAAATACATACTTTGTTCAACCAATCTGTTTAAACTGCTCACCTTTAATGGAAATCAATTTGGGGATAAAGAATAATTTCTCACTGTCACCTACGCCAGCCTTGCAATACTGAGATCACAGGTTAGGAAGGATACACAGAAAAGAGAACATCCAACCTCTGAAAGAAACACTTATGAAGTGGGGTGTAGAGATGTGTTCCAGACGGGGGTGTGAGGCGTTCAGATTAGCACTGTGCCAGGCACTGAGGACAATGGCCATGGCTTCTGACAGGTAAAGAATGAACAGGAGGTATCACATACACAAGCTAAACATCAGTAAGTTCCTTCTGTTGCTAGTGTGATGTAAGAACACTACTACTTGTAGAAAGAGTTTCTGTGTATTTTAAGTCTCTTTCTGGCTTTGGGACTTAGGTGGGAAAAGGCTGGGCGGCACTGTGACGAGTGGACACCATTCAGTGCACTGGGGAGAGATAAAACACGATGTTTCTTTTCTATGCGAGGCACTGTATATGATTTAAAAAAACAATGCCTTGTGGACGGAGGATTACTTTTAATAATGATAAAGAGAAGGATTCATGAATAAAAACTTCAGTAGAACTGAAGATTTCTTTTCCCTGTTCACTAAAAATTGACGCACTCACGTATTTCTACTGCTTTAATAAGACTCCCGTGGAGCTAGCTCCAGATCTTCCAGAACAAGACTGGGGCAGGGATGAGCCTGAGGGACACCCCGAGAGCTCTAGAGAAGGTTTATTGCCCAAAACAGAGTTTTGCTTATAAGAGATCTCTAAATAGAGAAATATGCACACCCAAGATTCCTCTTAAGATTGTATTAAATATTGCTTATTATGCCTTGCCCATTTCATTAACCACTGAAATTATGTGGGAAGTTTTTTCACTGGTTAAATACCAAATCCTGTTTCTTCAGGATTACTCAATTAATTCTGGTTTTCATGAGAAAAGAACAAGGTAAGTTAAATTCAGAGCAAATAATCTCCTCCTAGCTCTAAGAATATAAACATCACCCAAATAGGGTTAGCATTACAAAAGGATCTTCCAAATTCCTACCCATAGAAACTAATACAAAAATTGATTCTAAAATTACCACAGTAATCAATCATTAACAGTTTTAATTATCAGGACACTGTCAATACTCAGCAAATCACAAGGTTCACGCACTATAGCACCTACACTTTTCTCCTAGAGGAAACTCTCAAGACTCAAAGCCTACTGACTTTTACTTTGGACTATATTCTTACCATCTCAGTTTCTCTTGGAATTTGTTACTGGCCAAGTTAACCACGTTATTACTTATTTCCCCATTTTGATGGTGATAATGGTAGCAGTATACTTGCCCAGCACTTGCTGTGTGCCAGGCAGGCTCTTTATCCCAAGCCTCTTTACATGCAGTTTTTAAATATAATGGACAATATCTTATAAGCTATGCACACTCACGAGGTAGAAGATAAATTCCAAATTAAGAAACTCTTTTTGGACTAATGTTTCAGATTAGAATTTTTACCCAAACTGAACACAACGTGCGTTTTCCATACTTTGGATGAAAGTCCTGTTGACTGATGGCGGCACTGCCAGCTGGAGAATGACTATTTAAAATAATTCTAGAAGCTCGGAAAAGGAAGTCATCTAACAATGGTTTAATGAGTGATGAACCTGGAATAGAGCATAATATTCATGTTGAGGATGAACATACTGTAATTCAAAGACTCTGTCTTGCACTTTCCTACCAAAGCAACAAAGGCAAAGGCACCCAAGGCCACCCAACAGCAGAGCATTCAATTTACTTTAATGCTTCGTTTTTGGCAAAGCTCTTGGGGCAGAGAAGCAGGGATGGCTGGGAGGGCCAGGGCACAGGATACAAAGATAGACAAATGAGGGTGCCTTCCTTTATGAGCTGACAACAGAGTGAAAGGAGTCAAAATTTCACTTTAGAAACACAAATGCCAAAAACACCACAAGGTAGATGGTTTGGGTGAATAAATCATACTTTGGGCCCAGGGCAGTCCATGTAAAGGGTTCTGAACTTTTGATATCTTGCTTTCATTAGGAAAAAATGATTTGCCCTTCTTACCCTGGTTTAGAATCACTCTTTTCTATGTATCCCCAGTAGCCATGAAGATTTTTATAGAGTTTAATTTGTATGATAAAAGTGATAATTAATGTTTTCATTTGTTTTCTGACTACAATTGTAATACCAAATGTGCTTTTACAAATTACATGTGC
>PVKM010044593.1:0-12185 GCA_004027735.1 Carollia perspicillata | reverse complement strand
CTGTTGTGTCGCCTCCTCACCTGAGGCTTGGAATCTGAGGTTTGAAGTATTTGAGGTTTTGAATCCTGGGTTTGCCACTGTTTTCCCTTCTTCGGCCTTAAAACTGCAACAGGTGTTTGGTGTTAGGAGTTGAGCCTCCTAATTTACCATTCCCTACCTCTTTTCTTTCTTTTAATAAACCAGAGTTCAATTTTGAACTCAGGTGTGACTTAAGATAGCTCATTCACATACACACTGAGCAAACACAGCACCAAGTGGAGACACCTGTGGGTTCCTGCCAGAGGCAGTATAAAAACCAGAATATCCTTACGGAATATTTGTTCTTATCTACACAGCCACTCAACCTGGACACTTGTGACTGTTAAAGTGCCCCTGGCCTGTGTGGCTTGTTCCAAGGCAGTTAAAGGTGTGTGATGAGGAGGGAGAGGTGTCCTGTTGGGCCCTTTCTCTGTAGTCGCGCCTCAGCATCAGTCACCTGGCCACACCTGGGAGCCCCTGGCAGCCATCCCCGAATCTTTTCTCTCCTGCTGCGAGCGTGCCTCCTGAGACTCCACCCCATGGCCACAACCCTGGGTGCCGCCTTTGTCATCCCCGCCCAGTGTCCCAGCTGTCTGTGCGCCATGCTGACAGCTGGGAGATAGAGTGGAAAACAGGGGACCAACCAGCTCACCTTCCTGCACGGAGTCCTTCAGTGGCCTCCTCCCATTCTCACAGCAGTGTTTTCTAATCTCTTTCCTGATGTGGCGCACAGAGAAAATGGCATCATTTGTGTGGCGCCCTGGGATGCACGGAGGAGGTGGCTGTCTGCTGCAGGTGACTGGACTGGCCATCCCAGGCCCATCTAGCCCAACAGGGCTGCGGGGGGCCAGTGGGGAGGGTCCGCTCTCCACACACCTGTAGCCCATTCTCTTGAGAAGTTCTCATCTAAGGGATAACATTCAAATCCCTCTGGCCGCAGCCCGTGTAATCGGCCCCATCCCTTTCCACTCAGCGGTCACACATCCTGTTCCAGCCGTGCTGTCTCCGACGTCTGTCCTTGCTGTCTGGCTGTCTTCCCACCTCTCTGCCAGTGTTCACCTTATCTCCTCTGCCCCTTGTTTCCCCACCTGGCTGACTCTCACTGACCTCCGAGGGGCAGTGTGTACTACACATAAAGGCTTCCCTGACACCTCCCTGCTCAGCACCCCGCCATTCCCCTGGATGGTCAGATACGCCTCCTGGATGTTCCCTGCTGCCCTGCATGTAGCTCTGGCCTTGCACCGAACGCATTTTGGTAGCATTATGTGCTCATTGAGCCGAATGTAACGGACTGTGGAAGGATCCTCAGGTGGATCTCAAAGGCAGGACCTGATCTTACTCCTCCTCACTGCTCCAGGGCCTCATCCTGGGCCTGTTTATAGGGGGTGCTTAGTAAATGTTGAATGGATGAATGAATGTGCCGATAAAAAGGAAATAATTCTGATCTGTGAAACTAGGAGCTCTCTTTGATTTTGTTCTTTTGCAGGTGATTTAATTTTGGAAAAGTAGCTTTTTCCTTCTGAGTTCGTGCTTCTTTCTTTCTTACCTAGGGCAGCTGGTGCAAGTGGAAGAGAAGGGGCAGGGTTCAGTGCCATGGTCAGTGTATAGTGTCTACATCCAGGCTGCTGGGGGCCCCTTGGCTTTCCTGTTCATTATATCCCTTTTCATGTTGAACGTGGGCAGTACTGCCTTCAGCAACTGGTGGTTGAGTTACTGGATCAAGGAAGGAAGTGGGGTAAGTTTATTCATTAGTGGGAAAATTTTATGTCGAAGAACATGGCCGTCTGTCCATATTCCCTGGCCATGCTTAAGGAAACTAGTTTTTGATTGAAAGACACAATGAACAAGGGTCACCCAGGATGAAAAAGATGAGTCTCTAATGTAACCTCACAAGACACTTGCTCCCTGACCAACTCAGGAAGCGGTAGAGCTGATCAGTAGCACACCTGTGGGCTGCCCGCCCTTAAATCCATTAAAAAAAGGGGGGGGGGGGCGGGCAGAGCTCTCCTAGTGTTTGCTGCACCAGGTCCCAGAGTGATTACCCTGCACCCTCCCCTTGAGCTGAGAAAGGCCCTGAGTGGGGTTCTTGGCAGTTTTTAGGAGCCCTGCCTCACCGAGCTTTGCCTCCAAACAGAACACCACAGTGACTCACGGGAACAAGACCGCTGTGAGCAGCAGCATGAAGGACAACCCTCACATGCAGTACTATGCCAGCGTCTATGCCCTCTCCATGGCTGTCATGCTGGTCCTGAAAGCTGTCCGAGGAGTGGTCTTTGTCAAGGTATGCAGTGACGGCCTCTGCCCCTCCGCACCCTGGTGAGAGGTCTCTCTCTCTCGGGTTTATTCGGAAGAGGGGAGCTCCTTTGAAGTGTAATGGCCTTCTCTGAAATGACCTGTACCCCATTAGCCTCAGCGTTTTTCTGATAGCTACCGCCTTCCTCCAGGGCCGTCGGGCCTTCTCCAGTTTGGGAGTGGGCGTCCTGTGGAGGAGGAACCGAGCCTGCCCGCGTCCCTGGGCCTCGGGCCCCTGATCACTTTGCACTCTGTTCCTTAGGGCACACTGCGAGCCTCCTCCCGGCTCCATGATGAGCTTTTCCGGAGGATCCTTCGAAGCCCTATGAAGTTTTTTGACACTACCCCCACCGGGAGGATTCTCAACAGGTTTTCCAGAGACATGGATGAAGGTATTTCTCACCACTTGCTCGCTATGCCCTCGAGCCTTCTCGATGGCATTCCTGGATAAGCACATCTGTCCACCTGAGATTTCGGGAGCCCGGCGGCTGCTGGCGTCCGTTCCAGGAACACTGCAGTCTGGCCATTTCCCCCAGGATGCAACTTAAATTCAGGCGGAGGACCCATCTGATTATTCACCTTTCATCTAATTTTTCATTCAATCTTATTTAACCTGAAAGCAAATTCAGAGGATTGAGTTAGTATAAAGGCTTTGGACCAGAGGCATCTGAGATTTCAAAACATAGATTTACTTTGGGTGTAGTTCATTGCTTTCTGGACACCTACAGCCTCTGGCAGGTTTTCTGGGCGCTGCAGGGGCTGTGCCAGCACCAGATATTTCCCGGAGCCCAAACTATCAGTGACCCCACCTGCCATTTATTGAGGGCTTACTGTGTGCTGAATGTTCTGTATGCCTTAGCCTAGTCCTCACAGCACCCCTGCGTGGCGGGTATCGTTTCACCCACTGGACATATGAGAAATCGGATGTCTAGAAAGGGTAAATAATTTGCCCAAGATCGCACAGCTGTTAGATAACAAAGCTGGGCATTGAGCCCAGATCTTTTTCACCCCAGAGCTAATATTTTTACTGCACTGTGCTGCCCCCGTCGGAGTTCATTCCAGATGCTGGTAGGCAGTGCAAAGCCATGGCCACAGGGAGCAAGGGCCCAAAGCCATCACTGGTACACAGAACTGATGCGTGACGTGACCCCATTTCTGCTCAGCACACACACGTACACAAACACAAACTGAGAAAAGGCTGAAATAAAAAAGTCAGTGGTATCAGTACATCCGGGATTTGCATGAAAATACCTTAATTCCTTCCTCTCCAAAAAAAAAGGTAGGAAGAGGAGATAACCAAAAAGGAGATGAAGAAAATGTGGATAACAAAATGCTTGCATTTCTGTACTCTTTTGACCTTTGTATATGTTTAAAATTTTCCATGATGTTGGTTTTGGTAAGAGTAAAAATGATGCATATATTACTTTGTGAAGAGGAAAATGTTGAAAGGGATCGGGCAGCACAGTGAACCCAAGAGAAGGCACACGGGAAAAAGAACACTTAAATTTTCTTGGGACAGGAAAAATTAGGGCAACCAGGTTTCTAGATTTTTCTTTGATCAGACTACTTAAAAGACAACACGTGAATTTCAGACAGGATTTTGGGGACTGTCTTCCGTTTTTACATTTCCGGTTCTGCGTTCCCTGTCTGCGGGCCCCCACGGCCTGACCCTTGTTTCTTTACGGTGTCCCCAGTTGACGTGCGGCTGCCCTTCCAGGCGGAGATGTTCATCCAAAACGTCATCCTGGTGTTCTTCTGCGTTGGAATGATTGCAGGGGTTTTCCCGTGGTTCCTGGTGGCAGTGGCGCCCCTCATCATCCTCTTTGCAGTCCTGCACATTGTGTCCAGGTAAGGAGGAAGGGTTCGCGTCCTCCAGGGCAGAGGGCCTGGAGCCGGAGTTGCTCTCTGCCCTCTGACTCAGAGCTGGTTCTCTCTCCAGGGTCCTGATTCGAGAGCTGAAGCGTCTGGACAATATCACGCAGTCCCCTTTCCTCTCCCACATCACCTCCAGCGTGCAGGGCCTCGCCACCATCCACGCCTACAACAAAGGGCACGAGTTTCTGCACAGGTTAGTTGGTCAGGATCGGGGATTACCAAGCTCATACTAAGAGAACTAGGGATTTACTGATCTCTGATTAAAAGTCGCTTGTTTGGTGGAACTCCCTTCTGAGCAGATGAGAAGACAAAGACACAGATATAGAGTCTGTTGGCTTTTGGTCCTTACTGGCCATAATTGATGGAGTTTTGCTTTTTTTAGAACACCAAAAGATAGTCATTGATATTGGACTGACATTTTATTTAGTTGTTGAACATTGTTTATATGAGCTGTTTGGGTACCTGGATAGCCATTGTGGAGATTTGTACTAACAAGGGGTTGGAACTAACCTAAAGTCCTTCAGCAGAGGACTGTATGAAGAGGCTGTGGTATCCCTGACCGGTGTGGCTCAGTGGTTTGGGCATCATTCTTGCAAACCAAAAGGTTTCCTGCCTGTTCGTTGCTCGGCCTGAGTTGCAGGCCAGGTCCCTGTTTGGGAGTGTGCGAGAGGCACCATAGATGCTTCTCTCCCTCTCTTTCTCCCTTCTTTCCCCTCTCTGTAAAAATGAAATAAAACCTTTAAGAAGAAGCAGCAGCAGCTATGGTATACTTATGGAGTGAAATGTTATGTGGCCCTTAAAACACAGGAGGCAGCTCTAAAGCTATTGACGTAGAATGATTTCTAAGACACATTAGTGAGAGAACAAAGTACGATGTGTGTATATGCTCTCTTCCCTTTTAACTGTACTGGAAGGGAGGGTTTGTGTATATAATATTTAGACTATCTCTGAAAGGATGCACAAGAAACTAATGTTGGCCAAAAAGTCTGTATGTTTTTTTCCATAAAATAAAAGACACATTTTTCATTTTTACCAATAACTTTGTTGATTTGGATATTTGCAGTATCTTGGCTATCTCCTGTGTGGTAGAACGTTGATTGTTCTCAATTAATGTCTCAATTTGATCATTATCTTCAGCTGCTCCATCCAACGATGGAGCATCGTCCAGCGGGAAATCTCCAGCACAGAACTTTGCAAACCACTTCTGACACGTTCAGTCAGTCACCGCACCTTCTCCACACGCTGCACAAGTCTTTTTTGCGTTTCAGTTGCATTTTTACCTTTCTTGAAATAATAAAGCATAATATGCTGAAAATGTTTTTTTCATCGTCAGTATTAAAATGGCTACACAAAAATTCACCAATTTTGATAAGTTTTTTTAAAAGATGCACACTGATATGACAACTTTCACAATACAATCTAACAAAATTGTTTCGAATGAAGTTAAAGACAACTAAGCACTGCTAGACCCATAGTTTGGAAAAAACAGAGCCAACTTTTTGGCCAACCCTATAGCTACTGCTGGGGGAGGAAGTGGGTAGCTGGAGAATGGGGCGGAGAAAAGCTGACTTTTCACAGTGAAACTTTTATACCTTTTAAGTAGTCCATCCTGTCATATACTGTCTATTCCAAAAATTAAGTGATTAATTTTTAAAAGAAAATCTAGAGTAAAAAGAGTAGGTTAAACAACTCAGAAAAATAATCTTACCTTTCAGTGAAAAAGATTAAAATAACTCTGTGTGTGTGTGTGTGTGTGTGTACACATACATACATGTACATTAATGCTTTGAAAAGAAATGTAGCCGGGTATTAACTCATTTTAACGGGTAAGATGACTGGACTTTTGCATTTTCCCCTTCTTGGTTGCATTTTCTAACTTTCTCTAAAGAGCACAGACCTTACTCTAAGGAAGAAATGTGATTTTTTTTTAAAGCAAAGCCCACTTGCCTGGAAAGACTTCCTGCCCTGGGCCCCCAGTTGTGTGTGGGCCCGATGGGGTCTGACCTGCTCGCTCGGACCCCTGGTGATAGCAGTGCCTCCCCCCTCACTGGCAGAGCTTGTCTGTATCTTTTTGCTCTGGTTTAGCTCCTGGCTGTGTGTTCCATGGCCTTGGCACACAGGTACCGTTCTGTCCAACGTAGCTGGGTCAGAAAACAACTTCCACCTCACCGTATCCAGTCTGAGAGCTTCCTTTTCCTGGCCTTGAGCTGTTTCTGCCGTTTGCCTTTGTAACCTGTTTTTCTTTGAGAAAATGACCCCTGACCAAAGACATTTTTCTGATATTGAGCACGGCTTCTTTATTTGGTCTTGTTCCTCCATGCTTTTCCTATGCTGTTAAAGTAGATAGTTTTCCCTTTTTCCCGAACATCTTTAATATGTGTCTTTGAAAGGGTAAAACTAGCAAACCCACATCCTCCTGCTTGTGGAGCATGGAATACTCTGCATTCTTGAAGTTTTCACATCATTCTCCTAGTGACAAACAGGAAGTACGTAAATATTAGCGCTCCCCCCCTCTCCCCGTCCATTATTCACCAGAGCTTGGACGTCATCCGTGATCGGGGTCGTGCGGTAGTTCATTTGCTGTTCTTGTTCCTCCTTCGTCACAGGTACCAGGAGCTACTGGATAACAACCAAAGTCCTTTCTTCCTGTTCACCTGCGCCATGCGGTGGCTGGCCGTGCGGCTCGACCTGATCAGCATCGCCCTGATCACCACCACCGGGCTGATGATCGTCCTCATGCACGGGCACATTTCCCCCGCCTACGCTGGGCTTGCCATCTCTTACGCTGTCCAGGTCAGTCTCTGGGAGCGGGGCGTCACCTTTGCTTCCTTGAGTCCTTCCTGTATTGGCCTGGGAGAGGCATGGCAGGGTCCTGAGCTTTGGTTTAACCTCTGTTTCCTAGAGCTTCTCACAGACGCTTTGACAGGTGCCACTGGGCGTGGCTTGGGCGGGAGGATGGAAGAGAGGGCGGAGTGGTATATAGCAATAAAGGGTCTGTTGCATGTGCTTAAGAAATAAGTGCTGTTTTCTTCACAAAGGTGATTTTGGAAGTAGTCTTTTAATTATAAGTTTCCTTTTTCACCATCCTGCCATCTCTGGCCTCTTGATAGTCTTCTAAGATATACTGTCTCCTCAGTATGCTTCTTAGATGCAATTTATGTTCAGGCTCCTGCTTTTCTTGGTGCTGTCACATATGTCCTTAGGGATGGTCCTTAGGGATAGTTTAAGGTTTTTAGCTCAAAGAACAACCAGGCATTTGAGCTCGGACTAGGCATTTGAAGATATTAAGGAATTACTATTAATTTTTTAGATGTCATCATTGTATTGAATAATGCTATTGTGGTTATATTTTAGAAAGACAAAAGCTGGAATATTTGTGGATGAAGTGATAGAATATCTGGGATTTGCTTCCAAATAAAACAGAAGGGTGGGGTGGCATAAATGAAACAATATTACCTGTGAGTTAGTTGACAGTTTTTTAAGATGGATGTTTGGTGCATTGGCATTTATTATACAGTCCTCTCTCTTCTTGTGTAAGTTTGTCATTTTTCCATATGGAAAAGATAAACAAAGAAGTACTCAAAGGAAACCTGAGAAGAGACACGTATCTTCCCAGATTCCCAAACCAAAGGTCTGTCGCGTCACGCAGACTTGTCGGATGGGCAGTAGCAGAGTCCTCGGGCGGAAGCACACGTGGGCCCTGTGTGCACTCTCTGCCCAGCCCGCCTCTCTTACTTGACTCTCCTGGAAGCGTCCCACTAGTTGCTCACAGGTTGACACGTATCTCTATTTGCTGTGGCTCCCGCGGCAGGTGTGGGTACAAGTATGAGGCTACAGAAACCTGTTGGTGGATCTGTAAAGGTGGATGGAAAGCCTTTGGTGCGGGGACGTTAGTGCCAGCTGCACTCACAGAGAACTACAGATGACTGGGGGCAGTAGGCATTGTCTTTGCCGTTTACAGGAGGACTCCGCTCCTAAAACCAGCTGCTGTTTGTGCCCAGTTAGTTCTTGTGATTGAGTGGTGGTCCCCTGGGTGGAAGAGGTGTTCTGGCGTTGGCCTGGCATGTCTTGATAATGACCTCTGTCTTGGATTTTTGTTTCCCATCATCAGTTGACGGGGCTGTTCCAGTTCACCGTCAGACTGGCGACCGAGACAGAAGCTCGCTTCACCTCAGTGGAGAGGATCAACCACTACATCCAGGTCAGACTGCGACAGGCCTTGCGCTGCCCTCTCACCCTGCACGGAGTCGTTTTACCCTTTTGCTGCCCCAGGTGGATGTGCGAGGAGGAGGCATGTCTTCTCTGCCTTCTCTTATCCCACAGGAGAGGACCAGCAGTCTCTCCAGCCTGCGGGGAATGGAGAAGAGGATTAGCATAAGAGTTGCTAAATAATTTGTGAAGTGTGTGATTAAGAACTTTTTGTTCATCGGCTAATTTCTAGAATGTTCTGAACCTTGTTAGTTCAGTTAAGCCGACCAATATAAGGGTTCAGCCCGGTTCAGTTGTTAACCAGACACGGCCTCAGGGCTCGCTGCTGTGCTTGAGGCGGAGGCAGACATGGGCCTCTCTCTGGAGAAGGTCTTGGGTGGGACCGTGGCTTCTGAAGTTTTAAGAGCTCACAGCTAATTTCTAAACTGCACTCGTAGTTTAAAAACCAGTTAATTTAATCGATACTGAGATTACCTGGCTCTTCCCACCTTCCCCGAGTGACCCTGCCGCGTTGCCATGGGGCAGCATCTTGCTGGTGTCCTAGGTGGTACTCTGAAAGCAGTTTTCTGCAGCAGGAAGCAACATCATGAGAAGTTAAGATTCTCCCATTTAACTGAGTTCTTAGGCGTCTCGTACCTCGTGAACTGCCCAGAGACGTTATCGGCATTTACACTGTTGTTTGCACGGGAAGAGTACATTCCAAGTTCCACGTGGTTCACTCACAAGCACACTGCTGAAAAACGGCCCTTCCAGTTGGGAGCCAGTAGATCGTGTGAGCTGCAGTTTCTAGCAGAGACATGCTTCACCGACTTGTTTTGACAATGAACCTCATTATCTCGTTAGTCACGGGGTATTTCTGAAACTTACAAATGATTCTGAAAAAGAGTGGCACACAGCGATGAATACATCTGCTAGCAGCTGCTGCTTGTATTTATACACGAGCCCCTTTGCCCAGTGCTCTGGTCTGTGGGGGAGTCGTGGGCGTACATACGAATATGTAGTGTTCGCTTTAGTGCCGCAGCTGCTGAGAGCCTCTTGCTGGAGAGGTCGGGGTGGGGTCCGTCAGCCGTGGTACAGCGTGGACCCTGCACAGACCCCTGCGCGTCCCCAGCCTGGATGCCAGTCCCAAGTCCTTCCAGCTTGGAGGGTTAGACTTTCACTCCACCCCCTAGATCACTACAGTCTTTGGCCCTTTCCTCCCTAGAAGGCTACAGGCCCCATGACTAGTTGCCAGAGAGTTTTAAAACAGTGCTCAGTTGTTGAGTGTTGATAACAAAAATCACAAGCGGTTATATTCACATAGAACTCTAAAGCTGGACTGGCTTTCCAAGGTGATCTGATCCAGTCCCACAATTTGCAGATGAGAATCTAAGACCTAGAATTGGGATCAGAGTCTGTGTCTCCTGCATTGACCGAGATACGTCAGAATGCCAGGATCTGATTAAAAGTTCCATAAATGGTACTTTTCTTTGGGTTTAGGCCAGTGGTTTCCTAATGGAGGAATCCTGTAGTGAGTGGAATATTTTCAAAGAATTCCAATACAAAATGCTGTGTTGAAGAGGAATAGAAGGCCTCATGCTGCCTATCCTTGGCCTCCCAGGCAGTTTTGTGGAAGAATTCCTCACGACAGAAGGCAGTTTCTAAGTCACTGCGCCGCCCCAGCAGCTGCGTAGTAGTTAGCCGCTGTAAACCATCGAGCTCTGTCTCTGTCTCAGTGTTTGCCGCCGAGGGGGTCTTTCGCAGCAAGGGGCCAGGGCTACCGCTGCTTCTGTGTGGGGCTGTGGTTGTGCTGGTCTCGTTCTCCGTGGGAAAGCCCTCAGAATCTGTGGTCGGCCTGAACGGGCCGCTCTGTCTCCCCAGACTCTCTCTCTGGAAGCACCTGCCAGAATTAGGAACAAGGCTCCCCCGGCTGACTGGCCCCAGGAAGGAGAGGTGACCTTTGAGAATGCAGAGATGAGGTACCAAGAAAATCTGCCTCTGGTCCTGAAGAAAGTGTCCTTCACCATCAAACCTAAGGAGAAGATCGGCATCGTGGGGCGGACGGGATCGGGTAAGGACGCTCCAAGGCCTCTCTGGCGAAATCTTTGAACCTGTCGGAGTTATTGACTGTCTCATCCCTCCAAACCAGTCCCCTGTTGATGAGTGGTTAGTGTCTCAGGTCTCACTGAAACCAGCTTTCTAGGATTATTTTCGACCCTGACCTTCTAACATTTAGTGCTCCTTGCAATCATAAAAGTGTACACTCTCACCGCAGAACACGTGGAACACGCGGCAAGTTGCGAAGGGGAAAGGCACCCATAACCCCACTCCTCGGAGGTCATGGCTGTGGGCGTGCCAACGGCTGTCCTTCGGGTGTTTCCTGTCAACAAACGCACTTACAAAAATGAGGTCCTTTTGCACACACCGTTTCATGGCCTGCTGTTAAAACCGCCCACCCTTGTGTATGTCAGTGAATATTCTCGACACGGTTTCTCTGCAGTGTGATAGGAAGTTCTACTTTGTGGATCACCGTGGTTTACACTCAGTGAGCCCCAGCCGTAGGGTGCTGAGGGCGGCTGGCTGTGCGGAGCAGCGCTGCAGTGAGCGCCCTGACTTCCACGCAGTCGGTGTGTGAGGTCCGTGTGATGTGCCGCCAGCGCGGCCACCCCTCTGTCGGAGGCCAGCACAGCTCCAAGTCAGGAGCTACCTTCCTTCTAAGACAGAAATTAGTTCCTTGGTCCGACGTCAGTTGCAGAGAACTAGTGAACAGGCCTTTGTTTCAGGCATTTTACTTCATTCTGACTCTTAGAAGTGTGCTTTGTAATCCCTGTAGGTTTCTGGGGTCAAGACTTCAGTAATTTAATCCCTTCCTTCTTTCCTTCCTTCCTGGACAGGCTTTCAGAGATTGAGTCTTGTCTCCTCTTCCCCTGGCTACCCTTGTAGAAGAGGTCTCTCTGGGTCCGTTCTCGTGAGCTCTCCCTTCCATCAGAATTCTTCTAGCTTTCTTTCTTGCCATGGCAGGGAGGGGGAGAGGGCGGGGAAGCCAGCGTCTTTTCTGGCCAATTTGCTTTAAAGAACGTGCCAGGAAGAAAAGAAAAAGTCATTTCCTGCTCCCTGTTTGAAGGAATCATTTCATGCCAAAACAAGATGGTGCCTCTGGGTATTTTGCACTGGCAAGAGGATGCTCAGCCAAGGAGGGTGACTGACGCCAGGGCTCCCACCCCGCTCTCTCCCCCCGCCTGCCTCTGCTGTTACACGTCAGGGCCCAGGGTGCCCTGCTCTCCCGAGAGCTCCGGCCCGTGCCCCTTCCTGTGATTTCCCTTTCACACGAGTAAGACAGACCGAAGTTCTCACCAAGACTTTATTAAACCATAAGGAGTGACAGAAGAGAAATTAACGAGAAAAATATAATCATTATAAATAGCCTGACTTCCAGAGCCTAAACTCTGATCCTAATAAGCTTCTGCCCAGGCTCACAGACCCTGCTCCTGTTGTGGCTGTGAGGGCTTCATTGCCATTTTTACCAGCACATTCCCGGGGATTCAGGGAACTGTAGCTTCAGTCCCGGTGTTCCAAACCTGGGCATCTTATCTTAACAGCTTAACCTATTTATTTGAGCACCATCGCTTTCTGAGTTTGGATCTTAAGCCACTGCCTTGGCACTGAGGGAGAGTCTCCCTCCCCTTCCTCATTCCTGGGTAAGGGGCCACTCACCAGTCCCCCAACCCTGAGTACGGCCAGTCACTTTTAGGAGAAGGCTTTATCAACAACAGCCCTGCTCCATGGGCTTGGGTTTCCCAACTTTGGTAGAT
>PVKM010044592.1:0-12192 GCA_004027735.1 Carollia perspicillata | reverse complement strand
AGAGCTCACTCACACTTGCACCGTGTGTGTAGCTTTGTGTGATTTTATGTCCCAGGCAGATCACGTGTCCACCACCGCAGTCCAGATGCAGGACAGTCCCATCACCACAAGGCTTCCTCATGCTGCCCTCCATGGCCACACTCACTCACCTGCCCAGGTGACATTTTTAAAAATGCGCTCAGAGCCATAAAACATTTTCAGCCCTGTAGGCCATGGAGGTGGGGCAGACGGGCAGTTTTCTTTTCGTGGTTGAGAAAACCGAGAGATGGGGGGATTGACCCAAAGCCCCACAGCTACAGAACAGAGGCCAGGACCTAGCTCTCCTACCTGCCAGCCGCGCCACATCTGGGCTTGAGAGTGGGCTTGGCCTAAGCCCCGGACGGTGCCAGGGAACCCCCCCCCCCCCGGCTGCTCCACTTGTTTCTGGGACTTTAAGCGAAGACCCGGCAAGGAACCCTCTGACGCAGGACCCCTGCCAGGCCCTGCAGCCGGAGCCCGGTGGCGGCACACGCACCTTTTACACCGTATCTCATCACCGCGGTGAGCTGGGCCTTCGTGCGGCCGTCGGCTCCCAGCTGCAGCATCCCCAGGACGGAGGCGATCCCGTGGGGGGACACCACGATGTTCTCCTGAGGCCGGGTTTTGGCGATCTGACCAAAAACTTGGATTCCTATGTCGGAGCCCAGTTCCTCCAGGGGCTGAGGGTTGAACTGGAGGCACACGGAGGGCAAAGTCACCATGACCACGAGCACGAAGGGGAAATGCCAAGACATGGTTCCTGCTGGCAGGGCCAACCTGGAAATCAGATGAAAAAGGACAACATTTAAACTTTGCTTCAATGGACACTTGGGGGACTACTTTATACTCAGCCAGGTATGATTTACTGTACTCCGTATCGCTGAATACCGTGTTAACATGCTGAAGACAGAACAGTGTAGATTAAGTTGATTCTGACCATATGTTGTCAGGGGGATGAGGAGGGAGAGGAAGGGAACTCCCGCTTTGTAAGTCCCAATGACGTGCCAGACACTACGCTAATTGTTATTTGTTACTCAAAACCACCATTCACTCAATTAAACCAACACTTACTGAGGGCCTACTGTGTGTCAGGCCCCCCCTTGTCTAAGGGCTGGGCATTCAACTGCAACGAAGATGGTCAGACCCCTGGCCTCCTGCAGTTTCCACTCTGGAGGGAGGCAGAAAATATTGAGCAAACCAGGAAGCAGTGAAGTAGCTTCGGAGGGGGACCAGGGCCAGGACAATGAAACAGAGATGCCAGTGGATGACAGGCTGGTGCAGGGCAATACAGACAGGGCTGTTGTTGGGGAAGCCACCTCTGCTGGGGGAACAACACGGGGAGAGTACAAGGGTGAGCAGCACACCCAGCGACGTGCTGGGCAGGGTTTGGAAGGGCATGCCAGGCAGAGGGACGGCAGGGCAGAGCCCCCGAGGCAGGAACAAGCCTGGTGTTAGAGGTTGGGTGGCTGTGACTTAAGGAACCTGGACAAGGAGAAAAGGAGGAGGGACAGGATCCTGGAGGGCCTGAGAGCCTGGTGTGCTCTTAGATTTCATCCTAAGGGAGAAACCGCTCATGATGCTGTGATTATTTTATACCTAGACACCGTATACTTGTTTTTTTTCACATGAACATATTTCTTTCTTAAAGAATTAGTAATTACAATACATGTAAGTGACACCCTTAAATCTACAATGGGGCAGAACATTGGTAAATTTATCAATTGTGAGGATGGCACTGTTTACCCTGATATACTCAATTATGATTACAGTGGTTTTCTAAAAATGTGCTTTCTTCCTTGAGCTCTCTTGGAAATGTACATGTGTTTATGAAAAAACAAATACTTTCATTTAGTAAGGACCTAAAAGTGGCAGCCAGTAAAACGAAAGCAGAATTCATGATGTGGCTGATTGGGTTCCTCCCTTCTAGATCGAGCTCCTGCAAAGCACGTCTCCCATGGGGGAGGTTGGGAGTGTCTGCAGAGAACAAGAAAGAGGGGTATTCTGGGGCTAGGTGCGAGGGGGAATGAGGTCTACGTGCTCTAGGGAAAAGAAAGGGCACTGGACCCATCAGTAGATGGGTGGATAAAGAGCTGTGGTATGCAAACACAATGGAATATTACTCAGCCATAAAAAAGAAGGAAATCTTAGTTTTTGCAACAGCACAGGTGGATCTAGAGCAGTGATTTTCAACCAGTGTGCCACAAGGATTCTTAAAACATTCAATACCTGACTTTTTAGTCAGGGGCACTGACCTCTTTTCACTCAGACTGTCAAGAAAAGTGGCAACAGCCAACACAGCAATAGCCATCCAGCGCGAATCAATCAAAATTATACCTTTTTCTTGTGTGATCGGCAAAAACTCTATTTTTTGGTGTACTGCGGGATTTTTGGTAATTAGCGCATGTCGTGAGATGGAAAAGGTTGAAAATCACTGATCTAAAGGACATTATGCTCGGTGAAATAAGGCAGACAGAGAAAGACAAATACCGTATGCTCTCACTTACACGTGGAATATAAGGAACAAAATAAACACAAAACAGACTCACAGACACGGAGGACAGACTGATGGTTGCGGGCGGGGGGGGGGCTGGAGGGCCAGATGAAGCAGATGAAGGGATGGAGAAGCACGAATTGGCAGTTAGAGAACAGTCATAGAGATGCAAATCATAGCAGACGAGATACAGCCAGTGGTACTGTGATAACCAGGTGTGGGGCCAGGACATAGCGGGGTGGGGAGACCACTCCGTAAGGCACATGATTTCCTTGCCATCGTGCCATACATCTGAAACTGATGCAGAGCAATACTGGCTGTAAGCTGTAATAGAACATGAAGCGAGTAGGACTTTAGAGATTAAAAAAGAACAAGGAAGAAAGGAAGGGCACCGGGGCAGCGTCAGGCAGAACTGGCATCTGGTGCTTCCTCACGTTTCTCTCTCTGCTCTTACTTCCTGTCGCCCCCAGATCGTAGTAGGTGTTCAATAAATACACGTGGCATTAAACCTGAGGGCTTATAGACGTCCTAGTTTGGCTAATTATTTTTCATTGCCTTCAGAATTACATTTATGAGTGTGACTAGGAAAATGTTTGTGTTGAGTCTCGAGCCCCACCGTTCACGCCAAACACTTACTTCCCGAGGAGCGGGACATTCGCCGGGGTGGGAAGAGGGCTGGTGGCGAGAGGTCCCCGCCCACCACACCCCCCTGCACAGGGCCGCAAGGTGAACCACCAGGCCGGCATTCCAGGTGAGCTTGCGATTTTTTTTTTTTTTTACATTTTGTGAAACAAGCACATTTAAAAAAATACAGAGCATTCAGAGTTTCTCTGGAGCTACACAGTAAAATAATTGTGTAAAGGCAGCCTGTCTAAATTCAAAACAGGTGAGTGAACAACATACGCTCCTGCTGGGGTCTCTCCTATGGCCGGTGTGGTCTATTTTGACTTTGCTATAATACCCTGACAATCCCTCGCGTTTCTTCCAGCCTGTTGGACTTTGGAGAGCTTCCAAATCCTGATAATGGGAGCTTCACTCATTTCATCTAAAAAGTAGACATTGTGTTCATCTTCCCTCTCTCCCTCCCTCCCTCTTTTCTTTCTTTCTGTTTTTTTTTTTTCTGAGAGAAATGTATTCTTTGAAATGAAATATACCAAGAAGCCATTAGAAGTCTCAAACAATTTGTACAATCTTTGCTACAAATGGTCAAATCCAGTGACCAGTGTGAACTTCATCAATCTGAACTGGCCCTTGCATCCCAGTCCCTTCGGGTCCCCACCTTCCGCATGCCGCATCATCTGTGCCCTCGAACCTGCAGGAGAACTCCTCCAGGATTAGCAAGTACTTGAGTGAATATTCGAATCAGCACACTCATAAAAGACATCAAATTGGTTTGGCCTCTGATAGCTGACAGCGGATTCACCTCAATGTGACAGATTTATGTGGAAGGCGTTAAAGCAAGGACGAAGGATCAGGAGCAGACAGAAATGTCACAGCTCCGATATCTTCGAGTCAGCAAAGACAATCTTCTGAATAAACAGCCATCTTATTTAGCCGAGTTTTGCCCGGTTAGGAAGTTTGGCTGGGAGAACAGTTCCATTATGAAGTGGGGGAAGGCGGCCACGGGTGTTTTCCTTGGTTTCCTGGGTTTGGGGAGTCTGAGGGCGCTGTCTGAGTGCAGTTTCATAACCGTGCATCGGGACAGTGTCGGCGCTGTGCGAGACTTGGACTCAGAGCTGGCTTTGATTGATGTTCTGGGCACAGCTTCTTCTTGGACTCAGTTTCCGAGGCTAAATGCTCACTCGTCTGAACTCACCTGGCTTGTGTACACATCAAAGACTACGCTTTTACTTCGCTCCAAAGTTCCGTAGCCAGGAGAGTGGAGACTGATGCACAATTACTCCGGGCCTATGGCATTCCTAATACAGAGGCATATGCGTGCTCACACAGACAATCTTCTGCACAGAATGACGGTTGGTGTCACCAGGCTTTGAAATGCTTCGTCCCTGGAGGACAAGCGGATTCTCATTACAGGAAGAACAGAGTAACATCCTGTTTGTTTTTAAAAGAAATTATGCTTTAAACTTTCAAATAAGAGAGAAAGAATAAAGACGTTGCCCAGTTGTATTGCATAGCATCCAGATGTTTCCATGTCTTGAATAATTTGTTCATAACAGTAAAAAAAAAAAAAACGGGTTCTAGCTCAAGCCATCCTGGAGGAAGATGATAAACCTAAATAAATAAAGCCATCGTTACAGGCGTACCCTTCCAAATGTGGGTTTCTTTCCTCTGACAAACTTCTAGTTTCTCCTGCTGCAAACCTTTCCTTCTCAGTGTGAAAAAAGTGTTTGAGGTGACTGGGCACTACTTCGAGCTTTAAGGGAGATTTAGTGCAGTGAATAATTGCTTGTAGTTTTGTGAATGCCAGACGCAGAGCGCATCCCTACATTTATAAACGTACCATTTGCCAATGGCAGGCAGAGTGGCACACTCTTCGCAGACTCCCCACCCCGCCCCGCCCCCGACTTTAATTCGTCACTGCTCCGCAGACAAGTTGCGCGAACCTGTAGCTCAAATCCTCAGCTGAATGCCAATGCCATACTTCCAACTGTCAGCTGCGTGTTTTCACCTGAGTGTTCAGAACACTGTCTTGGCCTAGGAAACACTAGTCTGTGAAATCTACCAACTCTCTTGTGGGGGTGTCCAACCTTTTGGCGCCTTTTGGCGTCTCTGGGCCACACTGGAAGAAGGAGACTTGCCTTGGCCCATGCAGTAAATACACGAACATTAACAAAAACTGATGAGCAAAAAAAAGGTTTTAAGTAAATGTACGATTTTGTGTTGGGCCACGTTCATGGCCAACCTGGGCTGCACCCCTCTGCAGGGTGGCATTTCCTGTTGCTAGTCCTTGGCCTTGCCCGCACCTAGGCTTTGCTTCTCTCCCTTGCCCTCCACCTACCAAATACCATAGCTTCCCCCAGCTCTTTCCATGGCTATGGGAAGCTTTGCCTGATTGTCCCTGACAGGGCTATTCACTTCCTTCTCTGAATTCCCGTAGCGTTTCCTATCTGCACCTCTTATTTTGTCTTGCAAGTATGTTTCCCCCCCTCCCTACTAGACTGAAAGCTCATAGAAACCCGGGACCATGGAGTTCAGAATCCTGGTGCCCACAGGGTCTTCTCTGGGGACCCACCATTGGTACCTGCTAAAGCAGAGGTTGACCCACGGGACTAATGCAGCTGCTCAAGATGTGTGGTTTAGAATACAAGGCATTATTAAAATGTCTCAGCAATTCAAAGTTAGAAGATGCCATGTGCAACCTAGATTTTGAGTTGTTCTCAGGAAAAACAAAAATGAATAGGAGTTCTGGTAACGTGGAGTTCTCATCGCTCAGGCAAACATGCTGCGCAGCAACCAAGCCCTGGGGACTGCGCCCATGCTTCCCCGTAAACCACAGCTCCCTTCGCTGCCTGTTGCCGCCCCTAAGTCACCCCTCCGTGCTGTGGGGCACTGTGGCCAGACCCCTGCCCTGAACGAACGCCAGTACGTGGGACAATGGGAGACTAGCAGAGCCGGCCACAAAAGGTGAAGCTTAGTTTCAACCTAATAAATTCTTTTTTACAAAATAAAATAAAATATATTTTATATGTAACACATGAGCTAGTGAGACATGTCGGCTCTATGTACTATAACGAGTAAGATGTAAACAGTCTGGGGAGAAAAAAACACCAGAAAGACTCTCGGGCTCCATCTCTTAGCCAGAGGATCCGCGTGTGTCGTAGGACGACCCGAGAGCGTCTGGCTCGTGGGAATCCCCTGCATTCTCTAAACAGTGTCTAAAGGGATCCATGTTATTACTTATGTATTTAAAACCATTATGTCATGAATGATTTCAAATATATGTAAAATATAAGCCCCCAGTATCCAAATAAAATAATTATCAACTCATAGTCTACCCTATTTCTTCTAAAATCAAAGATTTTTTTAAGCAAATTCTAGACACCATATAATTTAAAATATTTTTGACACATACTCTAAACCTATGGAATATATTACCCATACATGTATATATCTGTCTTTATATATACACATATACAATATCATTATCCCATTCAAAAATCAATACTTCAATACATTTTTATACGTTAAATACCTAGTTGGTATCAAATTTCCCTGATTCTCCTGTATTTTTTTAAAAGATTTTATTTATTTATCTTTAGAGGGGAAGGGAAGGAGAGAGGGAGAGAACTATCAATGTATGGTTGCCTCTCGTGCGTACCCTGCTGGGAACTGGCCTGCAACCCACGCATGTGCCCTGACTGGGAATCGAACTGCGCTCTTTTGGTTCACAGGCCCACACTCAATCCACTGAGCTACACCAGCCAGGGCTCTCTTGTATTTTTTTTTTATTGTTTCTTTGAATCAGGAGCTAAATAAGCTCCACACACTGGTTGATAGGTCTCTTGTCTTTAAAAAAAATCTTCTCCTGGTATCTTTATTTTTAACCTTTTCCTTGGAACTTTTCGGCTGAAGGAACCAGGCCATTTGTCCCGTTGAGTTTTCCAGGGTCTAGAATTTGCTGAGTGCATTCATGTGACGCTGTCTTTTGTGCTTCGTGTACATCGGTGGGCCTGGAGCAGAGGTCTGCACGCTCCTGAGTCAGATCTGGCCGTGCTCTCGGATTTGTCTACGGCTGCGTTCGAGCTCCTACAGGTGGCAGAACAGAGTCGCCCAGCTGCGATGGAGACCGCGAGGCCATCTGACCAGCAAAGCCAGAAACTCAGTTACTACTTGGCTCTTTGCAGGAAGTTCGTCACCTCCACTCTAGAGACTGACCGGACCCAAATTTCTTTTTTGTGAGAATATTTAATAAAGGCATTGTACCTGGTGCTGGAAGGAGACAGTGGCTGTGTGTGTGTGTGTGTGTGTGTGTGTGTGTGACTTCAGCAAGTATTACTAGGCATTGCCCAATGGTGCTGTTGTAATCCTAACTTTCCTTCTTCATTAGCTGGAACACTTCTATAAAAAGAAATTTTCCATAACCAACTATTGGGTTGTCCTGAGGTTCAATTTGTACAGCAAAGGCAGGATAAATGTTTGAGTCATTCCCCGTACTGTTCTCACAACAATAAGTTGGTTATCCAGCATTTTTAGAGTTGACCATAGGGGTTTTGTTTGTTTTCTTAGTATAAAAGCTCATATTTTTAAAAATATTTTAAAGGTCTTGATCCACTTAAACTTTATTGTCCTCACTGATGTTCAAGCTGAGCCTTTTCAGGTTGGCCTGCAGGCTCATTCTGCACACCTCCTGTCCCAGGTGGAATCAGGCTCTTCCCAGAGGGCTCTGGTGTCGTCTAGTGGGAGACAGTATTTAGAGACCACAATCTGAGTATGCTCTCCTGATAAAACTGCAAGTTAACGCTGCGAATACTGAGCATTGCTAATGCGGAAAGCCCAAACCGCGTTTACATCACTCTCTGGACTATATCCAAATACTGAAATTCAAATGATGAAAGACAGGCTGTTTACCCACGCATTGGTGTGCCTCCCACAGCCTTACAGCCCCAGGGAGGCACACTGGATGATGAAAAGACCGGGGAGTGAGCTGGGCATTAAAGTGGGGCTCGACTAATCCAAACAGAGCACCCTCGAGTGAAGGCACTGAGTCTCACCCTAAGAGAGGGATGCTAACTATGCGAGTGTCTGAAATGAGCTGGCACTCAGCATGACAAGGAGAGTGCCCTGACGTATCTTCAGAGGGAAGGTGTGACAGCCAGCCCCTGCCCCCCTTAGTGAAAGACGACATTTTCTCAAGCACAGGGAAGGCTTTGGTAGCCTCCTGGTCTCTATGTTTCCAGGATCCTCATTCTTAGGACCGAGAGCCCCTATTATTCTATCTTGGGACTAACCATTCCTGCCACAGCAGGTAGAGAAAAACAGTACAGCAGATTATATGAGAATCATGGCACCTTCCAACAGTTGTTGTTTGGGGGGTTTTTTTGGACAGTTTTTCTTCCCAAAGAAAGAAAGAAAGAAAGAAAGAAATGCGAAGGAAAGGGATTAGGCTGCAAACTGAGACTAAGTGGCCTTAGGTAGGACTGACCAGCCGACAGCTAAGCCAAACGTGTCTCACCAATACCTTTACCAACAGGCCAAGCTCTAGCTCTTCAGGTTGTCTGGCAAGAGGCATTTTACAGACTTTCAGGGGTTGACCCACAGAGATGAAGGCTGACCTGCAAGGCGACAGGGGTTGTCGGTGCCCAAGCAGTTGGGGTTGAGCCTCAAACACAGTCCCGTGATGGCCAGAGGGCTCCGGTCCCTCAGACCTCCACGAACATTCCTGAGATACATCCATCCAAACCTGCCTTCATTTTCCAAGCGTCTACCACATTCTCTTGAGGCAGAAAGTGAGATGAACGCGCAAAACGAAAGTGTGTTTTGATGCCCCGGGAAGTGTACAGTGTCATCAGAATGAGTCATCATCTTTCAAACTTCAGAGGAGAAGCAGGAAGTGCCAACTGACCAAAGTGACCGCCATGGTGGTTTTAAACGTGCTCCTTCTGGTTACTGGGGAGTGGCTGAGAGACTCTTTGAATTCCTTCTTAAACGTTTATCAAACTTCGAAGTGTATAACTTGATCTATGATGCGAGTTAGTTTAACCAAAAGTAAACCTAAGAAGACTCGGGAAAGAAAGGCCCACCCACTGAAATGTATGGCATGAAGTCTAAAAGGTCCCTTCACTGCAGAAACACATATTTTGCTCAATATATTCTGACATCCAAATGCCTTACATCCACATATGATCCAAGCTTAAATCTTGTAGTAAAGCGGGAAAGCTATGAGTAAGAAAAAGGTAACTGGGGCTTTGTTAGTTCTTATCTTTTAAAATACAAGCCTATGGGACATTTAGTCTGTTTTCCTCTGGGTGTAAGGGAAAATTAACCTGAGGTTCAAATCCCAGTTCTACTCTCTACTAACCAAGAGATCCAGGGCAAGTCACAAACTTTATCAACCTCAGCTTTCTCCTGAAATATAAGAAATCAAATTTCAAGGGTGGCCATGGGAATTTCATGAGCACAAAACAGAAAGACAGACAGAAACTAGCCAGGATCTGACTCAGAGTGGGTGCTCAGTAAACACTGGCTCCCTCCTTGTCTTCCATCGTCCTCAATGCCTGAAATAGTTCCTGATTTTTTTTCCCAACAGCTACTTAGAAAGCTGCAAGGATCAAGCTAAAAAAATGGATCAAACAGTACTTCCATTTCGGTCAAGTCCCGTCTGTGCCTTTACAACTTCCTTACACTGTTTGAGACATAGAATGAGACAATGCCGGTGCGTTTTAATGTCTCTGTAAGAGACTGGAAGAATCGAATCATGATGGGGTGGAGGTGGGCGATTATGTTCCAGAAAACCTCCAATGATGCTGAGATATGTTTTTCAATCACTAAATGTGTTTTATTCATGGTATCAAGTCCTACAGACTTCCTTATTGACAAATCTTTAAGATACAACAGTTCAAACAGGTGATTTCCTAGTTAATAGCCAAGAGATCCCTCGGGGCATCAGAGTGATGCTAACGAGTGGTTCTCAATCTTTAAAGGGAGGTAGAACCTTTCTAAGACACGACAAAGTATTCCATACTTTATGACTAAGTACATTTTTAGTACTTGTAAAAATACATGATAAAAAACTCATGAGTTCATAAACATTTTAATAAATTGTGAATTGCTTTTGTCTATAATAGCATCTGGATACATTTCAAAAATCGTATTTGAGATATTATTTGGTCTATACGCAAAGCTGGACCATGAACATGATTTTTCTGATTCCTTAGAATAAGTGATGTCGATGGGCCTTCAGTTCGTAGCTGAGAAATGCATACCCTCTAGGTTGTTGCTAGTAAAAAATGAGGAGCAAGTGTTAGAAGTGTAAATTAATAAATAAAAGTCTTTCTGAAAGGCAACTTTTGGTACACATAATCTTAAAAATGTGTTTACCTGTTGGAACAGTAATATCCCTTCTATCAATCAACCCTAAGGTAATAATCAAGAGGATTTGGGTCTACAAATGTTCGCTGTGGAGTTATTTCTAGTAGCAAAATCATTGCAATATTCTTTGCAATGAAGAACTGCAATAGCCATTATCATTGCAACCTAAATGTCCAATGGAAGGGACACTGTGGGTGACCTTTCGCCAGCTCCGTACACCTCTCCTCTAGTTTCCCACTTTGTTGCTAACAGTTGGCACCTGTCACCTTCAGAGAATTGCTGCTGGGGGTTGAAGCCCATTGTTTTTTTAGTGGGCTCTAAGTGGCTAGGAGCTGACACACACCACTGCCCACCTCCCCGGGGCCAACAGCTACTGACTGCTGAGCTGGGAGTTCAAGAGCCCAGCTTCTCCGCCCGAGGCGGCACAGATCAGCAGAGCTCTCCAGGGTGGTTAGACTGAGTGTGGGGCTTCACCTGACAGCTCCCCTTGAATGGCTGCTCCCCTCTCTAATACCCACTCCCCCCAGTCTCTCACCTGGGGGCCCCTCCTCAATGAGTCATTTGCACTTTATCCTCGGCTCAGGAATGCATCTGGGAGCCCATGGTCTATGACATCCAACAATAAGGGCCAGTTCACGACATCCCTCTAACACCGTATCACAAAGATAGATGGCAACGTATTCTGCATATATCTTATCTGAGAAAAGGGAGCTGTGGTCTAATTAACTATGTAAAAACAATACACAGGCACCAAAAAAAAAAAAAAAAGGCTAGAAAGATGGATATCAAGGTATTACCTAGATATTTTAATTCCTGATGGTAGGAACATGATATAGATTATTATTCTTCATATGGTTCTGTATATTTGAAAAAGAAACACTTGTGTGTTTCTACAGGACCACTGTATATGTTTCTACAATGAGCAGGTCACTTAAAACAAGCCGCCCTTTTCCGCTTATAAAAACACAGCAGCGGGAACCCAGACCGGCCGCAATGTGGAGTCAGGTGGGACGGGGAGGGCAACCGAGCCCCAAAACAGTGCTTCAACCACTGGATCAAAAACCTTGAATTAAAAAAAACAGTTCCTGAAAAAAGAGAAAGCGTTCAGAAACAGTACAGTGAGAGCCCTTTATCCACACGAAAATGAATGTTTCGCCCCATTACAACCCACAGCCCAGGTCATATCGAGTTTTCTCAGTAAGTGGTGTAGAGTTCTATTTTGATGCACATGACTTGAACCGTTCATGTGACTAAGCCTATATAGCATGTACTTAGTGTCAGGGATTACAGTTTATTGATTTTTAAAAATTCCCTGCATTTAGCACAGTAGCTAGTATACAGTAGGAACTCAGTAATGTTTATGAAATAAACTGTAGTTCAGTGGATATTAACTGAACTCATTACTATTTTAGGTAGCAGCAACTTTTATTGCTAACTTTAAAAATTCCAACTTGCTTAAAAGTTGTGGAATACGGTCTTACATACTCAAAAAACCCTCAACCTAAGAAGCAGGCATGAGTGTTTACATCTTACAGAGGATGAAGACAGAGGTCCAGAACAATCACATAACCTGCCCAGACCGTACAGCTTGTACCAGGTGAAGAGACGTCTGGAAGCGACCTTCGTAGCCAGTATGTCCGACGTGCTGCCTCTTGTGATGGAGTTTAAACGGTCAACCAGGGAAAAAGTGAAGA